>VWZG01008950.1:0-11762 GCA_013396735.1 Grallaria varia
TTCGTGAAGCCTAGCCATGAACAATGGCAACTGGACAACAGGTACAGTATGAGAATGGGTTTCTTTGTGCCAGAATGAAGAACAGGATGCAAAACTGGCTTCAGGTTGACCTCAGTCAAGAGCCATGTTCAGGTGTTGTTTTCAAACAGCCTGTTTCTGCCACCTTTTTAAACAATGAGTGCTTTGTAAAAATCAAGTCACCTTCTCAGGTACAACAGCATTAACTATACATATTCTGCAGATCAAGAGTGAAATCAGACTAGAAAAGGCAAAACTCTGTTCAACCAATATAATCTCTGAAATGATAAATTTAATGTAAAATTAGAAACTTCGTTGTCTGAAAAATGACGATTTTCAAGATGTTTATGAAATATCACAATAAAGTGTCATAGGTTTTTCTATCCTATAAACCTAAGCTAGAAAGCATAGTCATGGAGTTTACATTGTTGTTAAAATATGAAATTGGGAAATAATTCACACACAAATGCTTAAAAGCCCATGGGTGGTCAGTCCAGTTTATATGCAGAAGGGGAATGTATGATATTTATGACAGAGTAACACTGCTTAGAGTTCTGATTTCTCATGTCATTTTTACATGAGATAAAGCATTATGCAATTTTGCTGATATGTTTAAGAAGTTACACATATTATTTTAACAAACGCACAATTAGCACTTTAAATTACTGACATAAGAAGAGATTTATACCAAAACTGTAAATATGCATTCGGGGAAACAGATGACACTAAGAGGGCTTTCAAATCATGCTGTATGAGCAAAACAAAAGCCAATGGCTGAAATTACCACTCAGAAACATCGCCTTCCAAAACTTTTGCCCCAATTTCGCAAGATGTTATCAGGTACATGAATATGCACAGTTTTTCATAGGTATGTATTTCTTCCAGGCAACCAAGAGTAGGACAAGAGGGCACAGGCTTAAGCTTAAGCTTTGCCAGGGGAAATTTAGGTTGGATATTAGAAAGAAATTCTTTACTGAGAGAGTAATCAGGCATCGGAATGGCCTGCCCAGAGAGGTGGTAGATTCACCATGCCTGGAGGTTTTTAAGCTGAGACTGGAGGTGGCACTGAGTGCCATGACCTAGTAATCACAGTGGTGTTGGATCAAGGGTTGGCTCTGATGATTTCAGAGGTCTTTTCCGATCTATTTGATTCAATGAAAAAAAAAAACCTATACATTTAATGCATAAACCTACAAAATCACAGAATTAACTAGGCTGGAAAAGACCTCTGGAACCAACCTATGACTGAACACCACGACGACAACTTGCAGAATTACCTTCACTTTTTGCAAGAAGTCAAAAGACTGCAGTGTCTTATAACTCTATAATCTCTAAAGAAAAAAATCTTCCTTGATATTGGATGGTAATTTATATTAAAAACGGCATGAAGCGAATTACCATTTAAGACCTTTAGCATATTGTGCAAAAGGAGATCCCATCCTACACCAACGCGCGAGGAACTGACAACACAAGTAATCTGGGGTCAGTAATTATAAAGCATCACTGCGGGAGGGAGGCGGGTGCGGACAGGACAAAAGCCCAGAAGGAACCGGCAGGATTTTGCCAGGATTCCGAATGAACCCCAGCGGGCAATCACCCTCAGCAGCGGGAGGGAGGGAGGCGGAAAGGCCGGGGCTGGGTCCCTGGGGGCGCGTCGGGGACCGGGAGCTGCCCGTGCCCAGCGCCGCGGAGCCCACCTGGAGCGCGGGAGCGTCCCCGCACGCAGCCGCAGCCCGGTGCCGGTGCCGGTGCCCAGCCCGCCGGCGGAGGAGGCGCGATCGGAAGCGGGTTAGGAAGCATGCGTGGCCGCGGAGCAGCCTGGGATCCGCAACCGCCTTGTCTCCGCCCTGCCCCGCCTCTGAAAGGGGTTTTTCCGGGGAGTGTTAATTAGCAGCGGGTTGTGCTGCGGCTCTGGAGGCGTTGGGAGGGCGGCAGTGGAAGCTCAGTGTGTCATCGCTAACGAGACGGGGCGCCGCCGACACACCGCACGGCCGAAAAGGCGCCCTCTGCCCTGAAATAAATCCTTTATTTACGAAAAAAACCCAAAGGGGTGGAAAGCATCTGGGGAACATTTTATTCGGTACTGGACTTCTTGGTGTAAGCTTCTGAATAAAAGCGCGTTTTTACAGCTAAAACTGCCTATCCCTGCTTCAGTCACTTCAGCAGGTCACCGAGTTCTGTAAAATCAATCGATTCACACACAGGTCCACACACTTAAAAGCAGCACGGTCAGGGCAGCCCTGATGTATTTACACAGCTGTGCTCTGTTACTTCACCCGCTCTCTTTGCCTGTGCCAAACCCCCCACTGGCATTGTTACTGACATGACACCTGCCCGACACACCGCCGTGTTACAGCAGCAGCAGCAGCTCCTATGGACACAGGGGACACAGGTGTTCACGTGCTATGAGGCCTCACTTCCCAGAAGCTGCAAGCAGAGTTTCAATATCCTGAATGACTTTAGAAGTTTTTTCCAAAGCCTCCAAGACACACCCTACACCAAGTTCTTCCCCCTCGCTCCGGTTTTCGTTTCTTCCAACAGTGATTCCAGATGGATTGGATTGTGCAGAAGATGTCCTTTGCAGAACATTGCTATTGTCTAATAAAACTAGTGTTACTTTGTTAAGAAAAAACATCAAACTCTTCCTCCTAATGTGAAAAATACTTCTCCTATTTATATTCGCCATTCTGCATTGCAAAGTCTCCCATTTTATAGCATGGTAATTACATATAGCAAAAAAAATAAAGAGGGTATACTACTTAAAATGTGTACAACATTTATGGACCAATGCCTTTTAGACTTCAATTTCTCCAAAAGTTACTTTAAAAAGAAAACTGATGCTACACTGCAGTTTAACAGTGTACACTTTTCATACTGATAGAATTGAACACTGGCTTAAAGACAATTACAGAGTGGGTTTAAGCCTATTCAGCACAGCACACATTTTGAGCTGGCTGGACACAACAGAACAATACCCAGGTAGCTGATAAAGAGAAAGACATTGTACTGCAACAACAAGCCCAAAGGCAACAGCATTATCCCTCTTTCAAGAACAGATCAGCAGATGACTCTGAGCAAAACTGATGGGCTTCGTTTTCTGGTGACTTTTCATTTTGGTTCTGTGATGCAGAAATTGGACAAGATAAGTATGAAATGAAAATTATACATAAGAAAAAGAGGTTTTTTTAAGACGTAAGACAGTAAAAGAAGGTAAGAATAGGACAGAGAGCCTTTGATGATATAAAGTGAAGATTTGAACATGCAGATGAACAGCAGAAGATAAAAGTGAAAAATCTTTATAGCTTTCAAAAGGATACAATTAAATCTCTGTATTTTTTCAAGCTCAGCATCAGCAGACCTGTCCAAGAAAATAAAGGTTATTAAATGATTTAGTATTACAAAATGTTTTCAAAGCCATCTTATAATTCAGATTTTCATTTTAAGAAGTTTCTGGCAATACTGAAAATTAGATCAGCAAAATCCAAGTAAAAAATGGCTTTATTTCTGTCTTTCATACCACTATTCAATGGCTGACATTTGTTAATCATTTGTGTTTCCAAAAATCAGGGCTCTGCTCTAAGAATAGTCTCTTTGCTCTATGTAGGTATAAATATAGATACAATTTTCATTTCATCAGCTATAAAATGTATCAGCTGAATCTGCTATAATTTAAGTAACAAGTACAAGTGTAATTGACTTAAATTAACACAGTTTTAATACCTGAATATGCTTGCATGTGATGTCAGTAGACTTCCAGGCAGTAGCGTGTATTAAAAAGGACAAATACATCAGCAAGATATGCAAGTGTCATTTAGCAGTTCAATGTACTGTTTTGAATGGCTTGATGTCTTGCTAAAAGACAGCTTAGTGTAGTTTCTCTTTTTTTGCCTTGCAACATACTATCTCTGTAACATTAATCCTCCTTTGGCAAAGTCACCATAATTCTGACTTACTTTAAGTAAGACAGGTTCAATGAAACAACCTTAACCTGGAACTCACCTAATATTTTAAACACAGAATGAAAAATATGAAACCGATACAAAATAAATGGACTTACAATCTTCATTTTTGACCATTAGGAAATGCAATCTATAAAATTCACAGTTTATAATATTTTTGAATTTTGTTTTCAACATTATTTATAGTCAATTATTTAGGATAAAGTTGAATACCAGTTTTCTTCAGTTACAGAGTGTGCAGTATATTCAGCAATCTCCTTCCTTTCATTCAAACTTCTGCACCATTCTATTGCTGTTCTGATGTATCTATGTGAATATGACAATTCAAAAAAGTAGTTATTTATATAAACTATTAATTTTGAGCAAAAAAACTGAAGGTGTTAAGCAATACATCTGGATCTGAAAGAAAAAACTATGATTAAAAATCTAGTTTTTTCTCTAGTTTGCCTTGCCATTTTTGAGTCACACTTTTTGTCCAGAATCTCCTTCATATTTAGATCAATGCAGTTATAGAAAATTATAACAAAGCTGTTAAAATTTGCAATGAATAGTGTACAAATGTTTATTTTTGTAGATATCTGCTTGCTAAAATGCAGCACAGTAAGCTTCTGATGATACCCATAATAAGGCTATAATTAGAGCAAGCAGATTAGAGAAAGTAATCTGCAGGCAGAGGTCAGTATCTGTAATAAAACAAAACCTGGATAAATTGCTGCCCAATTTTATGTACCAGCTCTATATAGGACAAATGCTTTGGTGGTTTTTTTCTTATCCACTGAGGTAAATGCCAAGTTGAAGCTCTAGTTATTTTTCTAAAAAGATATTGCCGTAACAATTTCGATGGAATCACACAATGCAGTGGCCCTGGGTCATACAGGTCCTGATTCTTTGCCAGATGTAAGGTGGAGCTTTAATCTTTATGTGTTTGGTCTGTTCCTCCCAGGATACTGACAGTAAATACTGTTTCTTCAACTAATCGAATTTGTACAGGATTATTTGATATATAAATTGTTTAAATTGTTTATACCTTTCATAGACTCCAGGATGACTTATTTGTATTAGATGCTGTACCCCATCAGGAGTAGTTAACTTACACCAGCCTACATCTTCATTTATCTTAGAAGAAAAAACATTCCAAGTATTAATTTTCTGCTGCAGCCTGAAGAAAAAAAAATAAGTGTAATATGCCAGTTTAAGAATTAAGTATATATAAACAAACCACTTTAAACACTTCCAAGTTTGTGTTTTGCAAGGACAGATCTGGTACACAGTCTTAAGCAATGCCAGGGGACGTTTAGGTTGGACATTAGGAAGAAGTTTCACACAGAAAGTGACTGGACTTCGGAATGGGCTGCCCAGTGAGGTGGTGAAGTCATTGTCCCTGGAGGTGTTCAAGGAAAGACTGGACGCAGCACTTAGTGCCAGGGTCTGGTTGGCAAGGTGGTGTTCAGACATGGGATGACCTCAGAGGTCTTTTCCATCCTGTGGATTTATTCTGTGATTCTGTGGTATAGTCCACTATGACAAATGGAGGGGAAAAACACCTGGCATAGCCCCAACACCTGCTTTGTGCTATTCAAGAATAAATTATTTCTAAAAGTGTATAGAAACATCTCCAAACCTGTAGAATTCCAATTGTTTTTTACTTTTGTATTTTATAGGCATCAGAACTTCTGCTTCATTTCCTCATTGGTTTCCTAGTAACACCTTTTCTTGAAAAGTTTTAAGATTAGTCCTTCCTCTAACCCACAAGTTACCTGGATCTCACTACAGGAGGAGCCGCACTCCCAAACCATATTCAGGGTCAACCCATCCCAAAAAGCAGCATGGACTTTATGATCTGAGTACACAGAGAGTCTTCCTATGCTGGGAATAACATTTTCATACAGCAAAGCTGGCAACATTTCTCGTCCATCTGTCTCAGGTACCTACAACCAACAAATACATCAAAAACTTGATGAAAGGTTACTGACATCATCACAACTGTTTGTATCTGTCACAGATTTTCAGTTCACTTCTTGTTCAAGATCACAGCCAGCTCTCCTCATCATGCAATTTCTTTCTGCTTCATAAGTACAAGTTTACTCTGCATACTTTTGGTTCCCAAATATATACCTTCTGGTCTGTGAGGACATGCTCAGCATTCTTCCTCTAGGTTAAGTCCTAATCCCTATGGGCTGTATAATCATCCCAATAACACTGAAAGATTTATAAATTTTCATCTACATACCACTTTCCAGCAGCAGAGATAATAGTTATGACTTAACGACAGTTTTGTCTTGCAGCAATACTGAAGTATTCTGAGGAGAAAAAAACCCAAACAAAATAATTAAGCATTTCATTCTTATTATGTCTTCTAAACAGTTGAGACCTTTGTTTTGTAAATTTACATACGTCCTCATATGTATGCTAAATTCCTTTAATTTTATACTTAATGTAATAGTAAGTGTTATGTGTAATTTGAACTCCTGTCCTTTCTAAGTTAGAGTAATTAATGTAACATAGGCAAAGTTACTTGGTTGCCTGAGTAATAATGGAGGATATAGAGTATGGATTTCCTGGTACATCAGGAGGAAGGCTGTTCACCGAATACATCTTTTCTTCCATCTGCAGTAAAGAGCAGAAACAAGATGAATTACGTGACAGGTACAATAGTATGAAAACAGCATTAAGAACTTGCAAGTTATGAAATTTCTGATCTTTTAGAGAGCAACTATAATCACATTTAAAGTTCTCTTGTCAGAGAGCAGAATGCCATTCATTACTGATTTCTTCTCAGGCAGACACAGAGAGACAAAATCCTTTCTCCAGCAGTGAACAGCTGCTTTGTAGCAAAGCCAGAACAAAATCTACATCTTCTAGGTTCTGTCTGCATGCATACAGTAGAAAACACTTCCAAGCACATAAAGATTAATAATCAACATATTAGTTGAAAGACTAAACTTCTAAACTAGTGACAGATGGTAGTTGTAGCATTTTACTCTTGGGTTTGATAAAATGAATGTTACAGTGAGTAAGATTTTTTCTTATTGTGTCTACAAATTTCCAAAAATACTGTCTGAAACAGGAGGATTAATCTCATTTTTTTGTGTGATTGATGACTTGATTCAGGCATTATAGTAGTTACCAGTGTAGGGACTACACTACAGGCCGCATTGCCAAATGTCTTAAAACTAAGAAAGCTGCTAACTTGAAGGAATTTAGAACATACTTTAAAATAGTTGTATACCTTTTTTGTTCCTTTTTGGATGGCATAATGTACGAAATATTTCCCAAAAAATGCTCCCTCTGACTTGAAAAGTGAGCCATCGCTCGGATAAATTTCTATGATATTTGTCCTACCATGGATAAATCTAAGAAAAATAACAAGATTTTAAACAAGTATTTAAAATGCTGTGTCACAAAATGAGCAAAACAGGTGAGTACCCTTGAAGAAAGCAATAAACAGAAACACATTTTCAGTAATTGTCATGTGAAAAAAAATCTACTGTTTCACAAAGAGCAGAACCTACCAACAATTTAACACAGAAGATTAACATTACCAGAGCTCTTTGTTTGCATGTCTGCATGGGGGTGGGATTTAAATAAGCTAAGGAAAGCTTTTTTTTGTGTTGAGGTAAACATCTCACAAGACCTGATCATATCACTGACTACAAAATATAGTGATTCTGAGAAGAAAAATCCAATTTTCTTAGTAGACCAAGCCTACCTAGTGTACACAGAAAACTGTCAAGACCAAATGATTCTTGAACAATCTGAAGTTTGAAAACACACTGCGACTGTGTGTTTTTCACAAAGATCAATGGTCTTTTATCTGTGATCATATGGTATCTTCGAGCCTAAAACCCACTCAATGATCCAGTTCTGCAACTCTGTGGTTAGATGCCAGGATGAGATGGCTACTCACCATACTTAAAAAGTAAGGAGGTTTCTGAGAAAAAAGCTCTGAAGCATTGCTAAACATTTTGTTCACATGAGATGGAAATGTAGAAATTATGCTAAGAAAAATGAAGAACACTGGGCAGAAAGATTAAAGGTTTAAACATCAATGATGCTTTTATCAAAGACCCATAGATGCTGATAGCAATTGTAGCCATTTCAATTGGAAAGGCCATGTTAAAAAAAAAAAAGGGCCTTTTGGTTTTGTTTTGGTTTTTAGCCATATGGACAAGGTGACTTGCAGGAAAGTCTACAGTTGAACTGCCTGCAACATGTATTATCATGCAGGTCACGAAGACAAACATTTCTAATGCATCTTCAGCATCAAAAGTAGCACTAAATAATTTGCAAAGAAACCAAGTACCACGATTGCCAGTGAAATCTGCGGGAACTCCAGCTGTCCAGTAAACTTTTAAGAAACCAGATAATCAGATCACTTCTTTAGAAGCCTTAAAAATTATTTCAGATTCAGACCTGGAAATATACTGTACTAGAACATCTGAAGCCCAATGAACAAACAGCAAAAAGTAAGAAGTTCTTACATGAAGACTGTGTTCAATTTCTCAAGGAGTCAGAAACAGAAAAATTAAAGCTTAAATTCTTAAAGCTTAATTCCCATACAAATCAAGTCTTTCAAAGATGACATATATAACTTCCTACATACCTATAAAAAACATCCTGGCACCATACAACTTGAATTAGCTGAGGACATGAATACTTTTCACTATCTTCATTCTGAAAGAAGTCACAGAAAGTCCACCTGTATAAAAAGCAATAAAAGCCCTACTAAGTGCAAAAGTTGGTTTTGGTTTTTTTTGTGTGTGCTGGTAATCATTTCTGTAACTAAAACTGATGCATGCACAGCTATTCAAAGGAAATGGGACGCATATTTTCAGAGTCCTCCAGTTCCTTAGTTATTCACATTAGTCACAAAATTAAACTTGTCAATCCTCCAAATGGCTTGTTCTTATTTTTACTGATGGTGTCAGAGAACATATGCCACTGGCCCACCTCAGAAGTATTTTCTTCTCAAAAATGAAAAAAACCCCAAACCAACAAACCACAACCCACCCCAAAAACTGTGTTCTTTTTTCAGTATTCCCCTTTTCATTTATATATTTNATTATGGTAGGATGCAGAATGCTGGTTTCACGAATGTCATAATTCAAAAAGTTTCTAAAAAACGCCCAACTGATAGTAATTTTAAACTTTTTTTTTTTTATAGCTAGAATTCAGTTATTTTGCAAGAGGTTGAATTCCAAATTGCAGAATTGTGAAACATATGTTGCCAATTACAAAGTAAAGAGCTTAAATTACCTGTGTAAATGTGGGGCTCTGCAGCTGAGTGGCAAAGCTGTAGGTAAATGAGAAACTACTTCATGTGTTTCAGGACCAGTTGAAACATTGACTTTGGCAGATGTATCATTACTCTTCTCACGTGCCTTCATTACATTCTTAACTGTTTGTAAGTTACAGCACATTAGTGCCAAAGACAAAGGGTATTTCCATTCTTCTGGGCATGAGGAAACAGACCAACACTGTGTAACCCATGTGTATTCAGAAGAACAACTGGAGTAGAACAGAGGGACTCCATCTCTATCTCCTTGGTCCTTTGGCTTGGTTGATTCTCTGTGTTTATCTTCAGCACAACAATATTTATCCTTATTCTCTATTCTTGTTTGTTTCAATGACATTTCTGCAACAGAATTTTTACTTGGTTTTCCATACTGGTCTCCAGTTTGATAGTCGCTGTTCTTCTGAGAGTAGCTTAAGGATGTTGCAGATGACTGGCTGACTTTGCATAAGAACTCCACTGTAAATTCTTGCTGCAGTTCTGACAGGTAAAGGTGAGCATAGCCATCTACAGATGAGATCTTCACACTGCCACTGTCTATACATCTTGTCAGATCAGCTGTTGCAGGGTCAGGCCATCTAATTTCCAAGATATCACTGAGAAGAATCTAACAGAAAAAGGATTAGAATGTACAGCAAGACAAAAATTACATGTCTCCCAGAAATTACAATGGGGGACTGACATTTAAATGAGCTCAGTCCTTCTGTAAGATAAATGTTGCTCTGTATTTATTTGCATATATGAACTTAAGAGGAAGCACAATATTCAATCTTCATATCTGCTTCCTTCTGTTCTAACAGAATTCTATCTAGCAATAATGTTTTAATTTAATAATCACTCATAAAATAGTATGACCAGGCACAACTACCCAGACTGTACATATTTCTATTTCCAACTGCTTCTTAAGACACACTGAAGAGAATGGCTGAATTATCTTGTTCATATCACTTATCAACTGAGTTCATAAAGAATTGTAAAAGGACCCTAAAAAAACCCCAATGACCAGATAATAAGGCTGCAGATAAAAATTCATTTGGGATAAACAATGTGATAAAAATGGAGAAAAGCAATCTTAGCTTTCTGTATAAAAGGAGCTCTGAGTTGAGTGCTACTGTTGGAGTTCCTCCAACAAGGAGTGAGATCTTGGTATTGATTGTCAGTCAAATTGTCAGTCCCATGAAAACATACTCATTGCTCAGCAGGAGTTTAATCAGAGTATTAAATGTTTGAAAATTCTAGGAAAGGAACAAGAACATACAGAAGATATAATGATACCACTGTTATGTTCACAGTTAACCTGCATTTTGAATACTGTTTGCAATTCTGAACAGGCCACACCACTGACAAGATCCCCTCATCCATCTGTCTAGGGATGTGGATGGTTAGAGTGGCCAAAGGAGAGCCTAAACACACCCCAGTAAGGTGGTTTTGAACTCAATCTTATGATCCAAGTAATACAGTCAGTACGGGTATTCTTGTGCCCTGTGGCATGTATATAGTCACACTGAGTGACAGTGTTTTAAGCACCTAAACATTAGCACAAAGTGTGTTACTAATGAAGTGTCCGTCTAAAAGTCTTAAAACTTGCCTGATTTATGAGTTGTCTTAAGACTCCTACCGCAGTGTGCAGGCACCTGCACTCAGTGGGAGCACCAGAGGGATGCTGAGGAGTAAAGCTCCCAGAAATGGTAAACTGGTCTCTGGATGGACATTTGGTCTGATGTGGAGTAGCCATTTCTGCAGTGACACTTCGGCCCATTCCCCTCACAGGGCCCAGTAACAATCTCACACAGGTATTTCAGTGGGGAGACAATGGAATATTGAACCTGAGAGCGTCTTGGAAAACACCACTGTGTCTTCCCTGAAAGGTTTCTTCTGCCAACATGTAACAACATATTAAACAGTTCTTTCTAGTCTACGTACAAAATCCAAGGTTTACGTTTTCTTAGGAGTAAACTAACTTTCGTGCTTTGTCTGCAAAGGGCATGCATGAACAGAGGGCTGTCAGAGTTAGAACTGTCACTTAAAATGGCAATATTCCAATTAACTTGACAGCTCCATTGGGAAAACGGTCTCCATAGATCTCCATGGCCTGTACTCACACACGCACACGTGGAGTTACATTCAGTCCACTAGGAAGTTTATTTCACAAAAACACTGCACGTGTGGCTCCCACCTTTTTCCTCTCTGGAGGAATAACGCGGGAAGGTAAGTACGGCCGAGCAGAAAACTTGTTCCGGAAATCCAGAGCTCGCAGAAGTTGTTCCTGTTGAAGGGAGGAGAAACACAAAACAGCGCCCTTACGGGTTTTTACGCGCAGCGGTAACATTTTAAGTGGACTCCTTACTCATCCTTTGTGGAGCTGAGCTGAACGAAGAAACAAAACCTTCCTTTGTGCCGCGACATCCCCGGGCCGTGCCGGCGCTTCCCAAAGGACGCTCGCTGGGACGGCAGGGGCAGAGGGGCAGGGGCAGGGAAGAGGGGCAGAGGCA
>VWZG01008951.1:0-24843 GCA_013396735.1 Grallaria varia
TCAAAAGTTTTTGTCCACATTTTCGCCAACAATATGACTTCTAGAGATACCTACATTTGGCTTAGCAGTATCGTGTTTTTCAGGGTGGGATGGTAACAGCATTATAAACAGGCAGAACAGCTGCAGGTTTGCAGATCAGTTTCTTTAGCCTGTGCTAACTCTGTTGTTCTTGAGAAAAACTCACACGATTTCTGCAGTGAACGTAGAAATGTTAATAAAAATTACATCTGCAGCATTAAAACTGACATGTCAATGGAAAAAAGAACACTCATCAGCACTAATAAGGAAAGTGTACAAGTATTCAGGCCTTAAGATAAAAACAGGAAAGACCTAATGCGAGTAAACACTGGAAGGGAAAAGATGACCAATGCTTATGTAGAGTGGGGGACAGTTTAACTCTAAGCTGATTGTTTTGCTATTGCTTGAGTGAAACCATAAATCAACATGATATAAAAGGCACAAATAAGATGTGGGACTACATATCAGTAATTAGTGCGAAGTCTCTCCGAGCCGGACATCCTGAGGTGTTACTGCTGGTATTAAAATGGCAGATTCAGAAGCAGAATACTGCAACAAACCCCTGATGCTTATTGAACAAAAAGTTGAACACCAAGTTTAGGAATAACTGGGCTTGCCTGAAGGGATGAAATTGATCTCTATATAAACTCGTGCCTGTGTCTAGGATTTTGCCCTCAGGAAGCGTTTGGCCACAGAGCAAAACCAGAACCTGAAACTTTACATGTAGGTTCCACCCTTCTGTGTGTGTGCCTTCTCCTACAATAATTCTCCACTCCATGGGCCTCTCATTCGCATTTCTTCATCACTATAAAGGTATTTTGGGGCAGCAGTGTACCTGTTAGCTCATCAGAATACCCTTGGAACATTAACTTGCAAGGGGAAAGGGTGTCCCCTGAAATGTATGTTTTGCATTTAGGTCTTTTAAACCAGCACAACTGGATCCCAGTCCAGTACCTCAGCCCTTAACAAACCTCCTATATCCAGATCAGCTGTCAAGCACCAGTGACCTGGCTGTAAGCCAACATGCCTAAGAAACTGGAGCTGAAATCTACATGCCACGGCCATGAACAGTACCCTTCATCTGCTGTAGGGAGGGGAAAATCACTGACTAATCCTTGGTTTAGTTTCCACATTGGCTTAGTTTTCTTAGCAAACACCAGCAGTTGTTCTGAAGCCAGCTGGACCATTTGTGGATGTCAGTCTACACTGACACACAGCCAGTGCTGGTGGCAAAAAACCCGCTTGATTTCAGGTCTGTTGCAGGATGTGAAGTGGGATTCCAGAGCTGAGTAATACAATGCCTTTTGGTTTAGTCTTTCTGCAGTGCTCATCCTTTTTTTGAACAGCTCACTCTCAATGACGAAAGCTGGCAGTGCACATCTTACAATTTCCAACAGTCTGAGTGCAGCTGATAATCAAGAGCTGTAAACTTAATTTGCATCTTTGAAAAGGCAAAACCTCAGTGTCTTGAACAACTGGGAATCTGTTAGCACCAATCAATGCTTGGATGTGAGATTCAGGCATGATGCTGAATGAATTGCTCTGGTAATCTATGAATCTTCCTGAATACAGGCGAAGGGAACAATTCCCTTCACCAGGAAAAAGTTATATCCCAATACCAGCTGACAAAATTGGGAAGAGAAGAAAAACTAAAATTCACTTGGCTGTCTGAAGTGTATACACACATATATATAAAGAGAGCATTATATTGATATTTTGCATCTGCCTGGTATAGGATGAGGTTAACCCACGCTATTTTTGACAAACCAAGGCTAGCAATTCAAGCATTGGCCACAGGATTTCTCGAGCTAAGCATAATGAGGTGTAAAACACAACAACCATTACTCAAGTTAATTAGTAAAATGTTGTCTGCTCTGCACGTAGAAGGCTTAATGTCAATGTAATGCAAATTCTTTGACTAGAAATTGAATTAGTTATACAATTTCATCCCATTCCTCGACAAAGCAACACCATTTGCATATTAACTTTTGCCTGTGGTTTGCTGATGTGATGTTAGATTACCTGACATGGAGACTTCAGCACTCTGATGTTACTCTTCCTCTAACTGGAACCACTTTTTCATGACCTGCTTTTTCTGTCCTTGAGGAGGATGTTATCTCACTCCAGTATGATTTCCATGTATCACCTTAACACACAACTTGTGGTCCTCATGGCATTTTCAACCACACTTGACTTTGTACTTTTACAGGTGTGAACCTTTCTAGGCCAGATTCTTTCAGTATTCTTCAAATGGGAGATGTCTCCAGCCTGGGTGAGATTGCAACCTTAAAAACTTCCCACTGCCTCAGGAGAGGGCAGAACACTGACTGGAAGTCAGTGAATCACTGTGGCTTGGATGCTTGCCCTTACAACAGAGGAACACATGGCTTGACCCTCCTTTGGGAAATGGAGGGGAAAAAAGTTTAAAAAAAAGTCCTGTTTTGAACACAGACCATTGGCCAATGGCCAAAGAGGTGAAAGAGCAGAGTCTATGTATTTTTCCCAGTGTGCTTATGAATCTGAAAGCTCCTATATGTGCTCCTGACCAGAGAGGACCTGGCAGGTCTGACCAAGTCTCTTTATTTCCCTGTTCGGTTGAGCAAATACAGCTTAACCTGCTCTGGTAGCATTTGGCTTCTGAATACTCCAACTTCTGGAGCACTTGTGTTTAAAAAAAATGCCACTAATGTCCACAACTGATATAAAATGCTTGGGCTGCACAGACTGCAGATCTTTGTCTCTGGACAGACAGGTAGTCACATAAGACAATGTACAGGACTTAAACTCCAAATACAGAGATGCATCATATGTGGTTCATTGGTACTCACTGGGATAGCAGGAGAAAGGCAAGAAACATAAAATAGCCATCTGAGGGAGGTCACATGTGCTGTGCTTCTCAGTTGAACAGTAAAGGTGTAAACACATGGAATTCTGCAGAAACCTGCTTGCTCTCCAATGTCTTTAAGTAAAATTGACAGCACAAGCACCAGGAGAGTTGTCCTGGGATACTTGAGGACACACAAGGGTACAAGGGATAAACATACCGATGTGGCTTTCTGTTGTAAAATTCTCTCTCTCTCCCATTCCATGCTTTTCCTCTGTCATTGAGATGTACTTTAGGGGACTGGTTGGGCACTCTGAGCACAGGAAATAGGCTCCAGAGAGGCCATGAGTGTGATGGAACCTGGGGTCAAGGGCATGTGTTGCAAGATGTGGTCCAGGTGAAGGAGGGTTGCCCTCAGCATAAAGTCTCTGTACACAGCAGCACACAACCAGAGACTAGAAAAGCAACACAGCTGCAGCCAGCCCTGTGAAAACCAGTTTGTTGGCACATCACAGTTATGCATATGAAATTCATTTAGGTTTAGCAACAGATGGCAGCAGCTCAGCTGTACAGTGGACTGCATTATTTATATCTTGGGAGAGATCCAAGAAATAGAGGGAGAGCAATCAAAGAATGACTGTTGAGTGTTCAATCTTCTATCATGTAGCAATGCTGGCTGCTGCAGAGTTACCCATAGTTAGCGCAGATGTACCATCAAAATGAATGTGTGACCTTAGGCAGCACCCATAATGCAATTTGTCAAGGAAGGAGGCTGTTTTCCTGCAATTCCTGTACGTACTGGTATACTGGAGATGCACATTCAGCTACCTAGCATCATTTACAGGGAAGGCAGAAAGCCTGGAAGGTCTCCACCATCTTTTTCTGGTGAAATTTATCAAAAAACCCAAACCTAAAAGTATTTTCTCTGAAGAAATTTCAGCCATCCATGTACAGACTGTGAATACAATATCAGATGAGAAATGAGCTGCTAAGGGTCATGGGATGCTCAGTGTATGCAAAGGCAAATATGAGCAAGGCAAAGACACCCAGCAGAAAAAGAACTGGGGATACTGATCGGCAGCCATGTGAACACAAGCCAGCAGTGCACTCAGGTTGCCAAGACTGCTAATGGCACCCTGGCTCATATCAAGAATTGTGAGGCCAGCAGAACCAAGGAAGTGATTGTTCCCGTGCACTTGGCAGTGGTGAGGCTGCACCTCAAATCCTGTGTCCAGTTCTGGGCCTCTCACTGCAAGAAAGACATTGAGGTACTGGAGTGTGTACAGAGAAGGGCAACAGAGCTGGCAAAGGGTCTAGAACAGAAGTTTTATGAGGAGCAGTTGAAGGACCTGAGGCTGTTAACCTGGAAAAGGAGGTTCAGAGGGGAACTTACTGCTCTCTACAGCTACCTGAAAGGAAGCTGTAGCGGAGGTTGGCCTCTTCTCCCAGGTAACAAGTGATTGGACAAGAGGAAATTACTTCAGATCACGTCAGAGGAGGTTTAGGTTGGGTATTAGGAAAACAATTCATCGCTGAAAATTTTTCCAAGCACTGAAACAGGCTGTCCATGGAGGTAGTNACAGAAGTTTTATGAGGAGCAGTTGAAGGACCTGAGGCTGTTAACCTGGAAAAGGAGGTTCAGAGGGGAACTTACTGCTCTCTACAGCTACCTGAAAGGAAGCTGTAGCGGAGGTTGGCCTCTTCTCCCAGGTAACAAGTGATTGGACAAGAGGAAATTACTTCAGATCACGTCAGAGGAGGTTTAGGTTGGGTATTAGGAAAACAATTCATCGCTGAAAATTTTTCCAAGCACTGAAACAGGCTGTCCATGGAGGTAGTAGAATAACTATCCCTGGAAAATTTCAAAACACATGTAGATGTGGTGCTTTAGGACATTGTTTAGTGATGGGCCTGGCAGTGTTGGATTAATGATCTTAGAGGTCTTTTCCAACCAAAACAGTTTTATGGTTCTGTGATTCTATGACACCAAACTTACACCTCTCAGACTGCAGTAAAATGATCATGAGGATACCCTAGCAGCAAGCTACTGGAAGGTCGGCCCTGTAATCCCCAGGTTACGTGGCTGTCCACAGCAGAAAATTCAGACAGATACTACCTCAATGTTCATTTTTTATCTTTACTTGAAAATTATAGCTGCTTCTGGAGGTGCTATACAGAAATGCCATAAAACTCTACTAGCTCGGAGTGCAGGCAGTGCTGCATTAAAAAGCAAAACCTATGGTAGGTTGGGTTTAAGAGTAACAACAACCTTTGCTACATCTGGAGAGGGCATGCTGTCTTCTGCCTGACCTCAGATCTCTGGAGCTTTTCCCTCAACAATCTACTCTGGCTCCCCGTGAGACTGATGCTATCTGTGCTCCCATCAGCTCTTCCCAGGGAGCTGACAAGCTGCACAGCAATTCTTGCAGAGAGCAGCACTCCTCTTCCTCCCAGTCACCCATGGGCTGCTGCAGTGAAGAGCAGGGGAAAAGGGTAAAGTATAAGAGTTGTGCCTGGCAAAGCTCAAGGGGAATGAAAGACAAGTTTTTTCCTGGTATAGGCTGCTTTTCCCTTCCTGCCTTCCCTCCCCCCACATTGGTATTTCTTGTCTTCCTTGAATTCCTACACAGATTATTTCTGTATCAGGCTCCCACTGAGTCTTCTTTCTCTGCTGAGACAGAGCACCGGCTCCATCCAAAATCTGTGTTCCCTACTGCTCACAAACCAGGATTTCACTCCTATCAGGGTTCCTATTTGGGCTGTATTGGATCCCTCCTTTCTCCTACCATGTATAAGTTTTAGCAGTATAGGAGTACTTGCAAATGACTGCTTCATATGACAGTCTTACCATCCCTGAAAAGGTATTGGCAGTAATTAACTAGAAAAGCAGTGTTGACAAAAGCAAAAGACATGGGCTAGAGCTATCTATTTTATCCCTGTTGTAGCCTCCAGCAAGTAATTTTGTCTTCATTTCCCCATCTTGATGCAATACATTTTGCCAATCCTATACAGTCCAATCATACGTCAGACCTTGCTTATCCCTGGTAGATGTGTTAGCAGGTATTATTATTTATACTCACTGTACAGGTGTCGTTTCCATGATTTTGGTTTGACTTGACTTGGATTTGCTTCTAATGACTGCATGGACTTTGTTAGGGACTTCTGATGCAAACAAGGTATTATCTATTTGCTTCCTGCTGTGTTGGCTTAAAATGTTCAGTTTCAAGGAACATGTAACTTACAAGCCTAGTTGTTGGCACAAGAAGTGTTGCCAAGAATCCAGCATTCTGACCTGAGCTACCCCATGTGATTGACTGAATACAGTCTGAGAATGATACTAAAAATGAAAATGGACCCCAGAAAATTCAGGCTGATAATATGAAAATGCAAGCAAAGTACTGTAATTGGTGTGATGATATCTTCTGCCGTCCTGTGGCTATTAAAGCACAAGTACCTTGAAAAGCTACAACTTACAGGGCCATTTGCCTCTCTCAGATTTTTTTGAATAAACCTTTTCTTTTTCCTTGCCTTTTGATTCGTGCTATAGTCATGACTGCCTGAACCTGTAAGTACCCTCAGAAATTCTTGACAAAGGAGTTAGATGGTATGTGCAGCTGACTGTCAGCATGCCTCAGGCACTGAACTTTATTAAGTCCCTTAAAAAAAATTCCCCATATTAAAGGGACCTCATGAAAACACAAATCCAATCCCCTGCACTGCTTGCCAAGAGGGACTCGGGCAGCAGGGACAGAAAAAGTGCAGCAGGGCAGGAAGGGAAACACCCATTAGGAACCTTTACTTGTTTTGTTTGTTTCTTGATATAAACAGTTTCTTGGATATGAGCTTTGCAAAGCTGTCTTCTGCTGTCATTCATTTACAGGAACACACAGTTAATTTTTCCAGGGTGAAAGCTGATGTGAGGCAAGGAACGTGCCCCATGGGAGCAGACACTTTCCACTGGGAGCAATGAAGAACGCATCAAGCTCCTGTCACCCTGAGCATGATGATTGCAGCTCCTGATCCTGCTTCATCTATCTGATCTACTTTAGTGCTTTTATGTTGTGTTTGTTTGTTTATATGTGCTTGGAAGAAAGCATTTCCATGTCCCAGAAAGCCACTGGAATGAACATGGCTTCACTGTGGGGAGGTTTTGACCCGGTGGGGTAGTTCCAAGGTTATCTAAAGTTCTCCTGCTGAGGCAAATCAAGCCAATCAGGAAGCCCTCAGAAACATGGGCTGTGTTCAGCTTGTTGTTTCCACCCTTAGACATTTCCTGCTATTGTTCTTGTCATTTTCTTTGAGTGTTCACCGGGCTGATGGGTGGTGCAGCTGCTGCTGGCAGGGTTTTTTGGGTAGACCTCTGGTCCTTTTGGGTACATGGAGAGTTCTCTGCTATTCCTCTCAGAAACTCCCAGCACAAATTTCTGGCATACAAGCATGGGGAAGGTGGAGCTGTGGCGGTAACTGCATCTCAGTGAGCAAAGCAAAACTCCCTTTCCTGTTTGGTCTTCTCAGCTGGACAAGAATGAAATCATACCATAAAATGATGAATGAATTTTAGCTCAAGACATTGATTACCACCCCTGGAGAAGCAGAAGGTGCATGAGTAGGTGGAAGCAGCAAGTCCATGGCATGCTGGGATTCACTGAGGGCTGTAGAGAGTTGTGGAAATACTGACTGTATTACAGAAATTGACTGCTCTAATATTACCTCTGACATCTAGAGCCTGGCTTTTGCTTTCCAAGAGTAGAGGATGTCAACTATGATTGACCCCCATCACACCATTAGAGGACCAGAGGAGCTGTAACTATCCAGGCCTTCCAGACATAATGTCTGTATCTGATTTTTTGATTCTCTGAGTAACTCAATTAAGTTTTTATTTAATTAAATGCATCTCATGAGTTTCTATCTGCAGTGGAAAGAACTAAAAAAAAGGTTCGGTGCTGCACTCCCCATGCTCCAGTCTTAATTGGAAATCACAGCAAACTAGTTCCTAGACCCCCACAACTGCTCAGGTAAGCATGAACACATCTTTGGATTTCATCTACAGTGTAAGACAATTTTCTATGTTGTGTAGAAATTGAGAGATTAAATTTGTGCTTGGACAGTGTCTGTAATTCTGCAGAGAGGTCTCTGGAAGAGTGGTGTTACTGCTGATCTGTACTGGAGAGTGTGTTTAATAATGTGAAAATGCCTTCCTTTCTATTCTCTGCGATAGATCATAAATGCCCCTTACTACCTCATGAAAACTTAGAATAAGGTATGATTTTAATTGTACAATGCCGAAAAGTTTGTCTTGACTTTGTGCTGCATGTTTGTGGTAGGAGTCAGCTGATGGCATCCTTTCTGTGTACACCTCAGAGGGGTGAAATTCTTGACACCTCGATTTCCCAAGCGAAGCTTCCTAGGCAGAATAAAGCAGACATCTGGGCTGATTTGGTTTGGGAAGGAAAACCAGACAGTAGAGTATGTGGAGAACAGGATGGGTTATAAAAGGGTTTATTTTCCTTTTCAAGAGAACCTCTAAAACCATGCCAGTGTCTGTATTTTGATGGTTGGCCTCAAGCTGACCACTGATCAAGGCAGAGAAGTGGCACATGCCTGCCTTTGTAAGGGTAAATATCAAAAAGGAAACCCTCAAAGCATCCAGCAGTGTGGTAATCCCCTACTTTCTAACAAATTACATTGCAGTTGGTTCATTACTCTTTCTGCAGCAAGATGAAGAAAGCCAAGCATAGCCTGATGGGTACCTGGTACAGAGAGAGGCTGGCTGGTCAAGAGGAGCTGGTTTACCTTCTGTTGTTTCAGTGGGTCCCATGACTATGTAAAAGAATCTTCCCAGGTGTCTTCTTGACTGTGCAAACCACCCCTATTCCTGGAAGGATTGTATTGAGGATTGGGGTAACAAAGAGGGGTGGTCCATGTAACATCTCTGGAAATTACTGCTGTGTAAGTTGAGAAAAGAGGCTAGAGTTTTGCAGGGATTTTCTAAAGTCTAAATGGTTAATTTTTTTTGGTTTTGAGTCTTGTAATATTCTTCATGCTCAACGATCGTGGACAGGAGAAAACCTCAGCCGAGTTTTGGCAAACCCGTGAACATTCTTGGTTTAACCTGTACAATTGACCTCCTTTTCTTCTTTCTGCCTATTATGTTTTTTATGTTGGTACGTGAACAAGGCATTCAAAGAAATCAAGAATTGTAAAAATCTGCACAGGTTCACAGCACGGAGAGATCATTTTAATTCACTTATAAGACCAAGGACAAAGGCTTCACAGATGCTGATAGTATTGAGAAGACTGGGGCCCATTTGTCTATTTACTTCATGCAGGTAAGTGTGCACACTCTCAGAACATGGGAAATTAAGAAACTGCTGACCAATTTTGAGTTGCTGAAGACTCCAGTAAGCACCTTCAGGGATTTACAAAAAAGGCTTAAAGGTGATAGAGGTGCTCTTGAACATGGGATGCAGGTACTTCCAAAATTTGCCTCCAGTGATTTCCATGCCAATTGGTGAATAGTTATAAATGCTTTTCCAACTTTATTGTTTGAAGGGGCTTCACTTACAGATGTTCATAGTTGAAGTGTTAGGGCACTAGGTGATAAAGCAGTATCCAAAGCCTTGAATTTAAACAAGCGAGATAAACAGGCACTGAATTCTATGCGTGTACAGTGTTCCACTGGTTTGAATAGAAGAATACTTGGATGTAAGCACATGTTGAAATATGTCTCTGACTCAGGGCTAAAAAGGTAACCACATTAATGTGACAGCTCAAAATTAGGAAAGTAGTCCCAGTGTTTTGGAACGGGCAGATTGAAAATTAAATTAAACTGAAAAGGCCTTATTTGAAATAAGTGATAGAAACCAAGAGCAGCAATAATATTCTAGGAGCTGGAATGACATCGGCTGCATTACAATCACAATTAGGTGAAGGCAGTTGAAAGCGCAGTCTGTCAAGATGACTGGCCAAAGGCCTGGCTGGTTTCTCACTATGTGCCAGATGGACACCGCCAACTAAATGATTTCTCCCTCTTTTGTAACTGGCCTCAGCTGTGGCTGATCTCTCTGGATCTGTCTGCAGTTCTTGGGTCTGCTGTTGGCAGCTCCGTTGGTGTTACCCTGCAGACAATGAACAAACTCCTGGCAATATGGCAGTCCTTGAAGGAGTGGTGGGTTTTCTGGTCATGCCCCATTCTAACACATTTTGCCTCATTAGCCCTGTGAAAAACCCACGGCCTCATTTTGCTCCACTCTCCTTTATTTTTTTCCATTTTTTTCTTTTTCTTCTCATATTCATGCTAGCTGTTGCAATCAGTCACAAAGAGGCATTTTGTGGTGTTAGTATTTGCCACCTTACACTATGTTAACATTGATAAGTAGAACCAATCTAAAGATGAAACTTTGTGCCCAAATCAGCCTGTGCCTTTATGCCTCTCAGGCTTCTCCCTCATGATCCAAACACACACTGAGTTGTCTTGCAGCCGTCTAGAGGCCTGCTCTGGTCTCTGTTCATTGCCCCAGCGTTTGCCTCTTGTTATACATTTGGAACTTGTAGCATCAAGATTGAGAAATCCTCTTGTGGAAAGCCCTCCCACACTTCCTTGTTTCTGCCTTCTTTGCTGACATATCCTCTTTGAGAAGTATTGAAGTCTCGAGGCCAAAAGTCCTTGAAAAACTCAATTGCTGTGAAAAAAGAGAAAGACTTCATGCTGAGCTCCAAAAATTCTGCATGGATTGATTTGTAGAATACCTGAACCACAACTTAGATGGTGAAACATGAGCTGCCTGGTTCAGGCTACTTTTGGATAGCTTGAAGTTTCAATCTAAAAATGGCAGGAACATGTATGTGCCTTGGAAAGGCTGGTTGTACAACAACCACTCATGTGATGGCTTAGCCCAGTAGGTGGTTGTCCCACACAGAGCTCAGTAGGGGCTCTGGTACTTCAGAGGATGGTTTCTGCCTGGGACTGCAGCACAGCTCTCACCATCATGTTTCCACAGCATTATTTCTTGCCTATGGCTGTCTCAGGTGGGTGCCATTCAGACAGAGAGTAGAAACTGGTTTCAAAATCACCAGGCAAATTGCCTTGCCACTGCTTTCTTGGTGTTACAGTAGGTGGGAAGGAAATCAGAGGGGTGCTACTGGTTTCAAACAGGTTGGTACAATTGCAAATGTGAAGAGGTCCAACAGTCAGTAGAAAAAAGACACAAGACAAAGGAGAGAATGGTTTTCTCCAATAGCACACCAGCAGATGTAAGTAATTGTGGATGAATTATTTTCGCCCAGAAACTCGAGTCTAGCTGTTATAGCCTGTCCAGCTAACCTATCAGCCAAAGACCAGCAGATGACTCAGTGTATCCTGACTGTGGTCACTCACTACTCTAATGAAAGTAGCTGAAGTTGAGCTTTATCCCACATCTGCAGAGGGCTGCTGATGGGCTGGAGCTTATTACTATGGCTCATCTGAAACATGGTAAGGTGAGGCACTCTGGTGACTTGATTGTGAGTTTGTACCCTTTTTCTGTTTCAAACTTCTACACCTTAAATCAGTATTGTAGTAAACACCTGCTTGACAGTAATGCTCTCAAAGTGTGTGGCCAGGAAGACCACGGAAATACTGCAGACAAATGCAAATTTTTCATAGAGATTGGTAAATGTTGACTCTTGAGTAATGTATAGTTATTTCTTTTTTCTCATTTCTTCTTAGCTCTCCGTCATCCTCTTCCCACACCAAGATTGTGTGGAGTCACATAGCACAGTGTATGAAATGCTTGTTTAGAAGAGTTCTTTTCCCTATTAAGTATAATACACATCCCCTTCAGATACATGCTAAATATACATCCATGAACCTAGGGAACATTGCAGAATGGCACCAAAGGCTAAACTTACACTTGTCCTTGGGCACCAGCTTGTACAAAGAGTATTATTATGAAGGTCAAACACTAGCTTTCCTTTCTCCTTTCCACTCCCTCTGTGTGCTGTGTGTCTTGCTTTGATAATCAGAAAGGATTGCTCCACAGACCCAGCACCATCGCCCACAGGACAGCAACAGCAGAGAAGAGAGAGATCCTGCTCCAGCTATTAAAAAATAAAAAAGAAAATAATAATAAAATAATTCCTACCACTGCATGCATGAACAGATTTTATAAGGTGGGGTTGCTGCAGGAAGAGCTTCTCTGCAGTGTATGAGGCCATCTAGTGAGGTCGAGCATTTTAACAGGTCCTCTTTTTCCATGGCAGCCTTTGTCCTGCTTGTCCCCAACACGACACTTGACATGCCAGCTGCAGGCAAGATACCTGCACAAACACATTCTTCACTGCAAGGTGACAGGAGGAAAATGTCTACAGGAGAGGAAAGAGTGACAACAGAAAGAGCAGGGCAGATGCAAGGCAGCTCGGAGTGCTGGGTTTCTGTGCGCTGTCAGAAATACACTCACACTTGCAGTGGAAAGGTGGCGTAGTGCAAGTTTCCACTGAACCCTGTCCTCAGCTATAGAGCGGGTGATGATAAAGGTAATTGCTCAGCCAGAGTGCACTGGAGCAATAGGCTTGGCGAGCAAAACTTGTGAGGAGCAAGGAAGTGTAGGCTGCTCAGTATTGTGTAGTTTTTTCACTAACAAACACCTGGTGAGAGACAAGGTAATGAGAAAGTGATGTGTTAATGATCTCAAGATCTCAGTTGTATTTTACAGGATGCTGGACTGGTAATTCTGAAAGGGAAACTGCTGCAATGCACAGCATTACACCTACCAAGTCCTGTCACAGTGCTTTGCCTCTGAGCAGCCTGGACGGTTGCCTGTGTATTAACACACAAACAGCTACACTGCGCAGTCGCTCTTCTGTATCTCTTGTGAGCCTGCCACATTAGGACAGCACCAGTAAATGTTTGGGAATTTTGATAGCTTTTTGTGGCTGCTGAAGGAGCCTTTGAACATACCTAAACCCACGTTCAGCTCCAAAACCTACAACCAGTGTCATGCTGTCATGGTACAAACTATGCTTGCTCAGCCAGAGGTACAATGATGAAGAGTGTAAGCACAGGATGGTAACTGGGCATATGCCTCCCCAGCGACACTTTCCACTTTCAGCATAGACACAAATTTATAGCAAGTTTGTCCCATTGCATTAGAAGTACCTCAGAAAACTGGAACAAAAAGGTTGGAAGATCCTTATCTCGTGAATGTTAGTTTGCTCTCATTGAGTGCTGGGAGCCAGGTGGGCACACAGTCGGCTGATCTGTCTACCTTCAGCTGATGAATGCATTCACTTCCTCATCTGTTGGAAACTATTTGACCTGCTTGGACCTGTCTCAAGGGTGAACTCTTCATGTCCACCAGTCTGTCTCTGGAACAGCTATAATTATGGAGCTTGGCAATTGTATAATGACAAGCTGTCTCACATTCTCCTGAATTGTCGTTGAAGCCTTGATCTGCAAATGTTAGGACACCAAATTAGTTTTCAGTGTGTAATTATTAGTCCCTGTGAATATAAGCGTGCACACCTGGAAATATTTGCTATTTCAATATGTGTCTGTAGGTGTCTACACAGGCTATAGACAGGAGAAACAAAATATAATTAGTTTTGTAGCCTTGCAGCCCAGTAAATACAGTATCACCATTGACATTGTCAGGTCCCAAGCTTTCTAAAAGTTCCACAAGACCCTTAGGACTTGTCGGGGTGCCTCTGTACATGTGCCCTTTGTCTTACTTCTGCACATGTCTTTGTAACCATACGGTGTAGACACAATTTTCCAACAACAATGTCAAGCAATTTTTTCTGTAGAAGGAAGCATGTTTGTGATTCTGCACAGAGGAAGACAGGCTTGATGCCACAGCTGTAGCCTGGAGAGAGTGATAGAGGTTGCTACAAGGAGAAGGATGGAGTGGGATGATGAGACGGGGTACAGTCTGGCCCTGGAAACCCCATGCTATGAGAAAATTTGTAATGGTCAGATAAAGACAGAGAGCTGAATAAAACTGCTTTAGAAGCAGCAAAGAGAACAAAGAACAAGTATCAAAAGAAGTGTGGCCAGCAGGTCAAGGGAATGGGCTGCCTTACTCCACCTGGAGTACTGCATC
The DNA here is from genome assembly GCA_013396735.1 of Grallaria varia. Classification (NCBI taxonomy): domain Eukaryota; kingdom Metazoa; phylum Chordata; class Aves; order Passeriformes; family Formicariidae; genus Grallaria; species Grallaria varia. The sequence continues at coordinate 13,921 of VWZG01008951.1, forward strand.
TAGCTCTGGGGCTCCCAGCATAAGAAGGGTATGGGCTTGCTGGAGCAAGTCCAGAGGAGGGTCACAAAAATGATCAGTGAAATGGAACACCGTACCTATGAAGAAAAGCTGAGAGAGGAGGGCTGTTCAGCCTGGAAAAGAGAAGGCTCTGGGGGGACCGTGTAACAGCCTTCCAGTTCCTAAAGGAGGTTTATAAGAAATATAAGAGACGAACTTTTTTTTTTAAAGTAGGGCTTGTATCCATAGGATGGTGGGCAAACTAAAAGAGGGTAGATTTAGTCTAGATATATGGAAGTTTTTTTACAAAAAAGAGAGAAACTGGAATAGATTTCCAAGAGAATTTGAGGATGCCTCATCATTCTAAGTGTTCAAGGCCAGGTTGGACAGGACTCTGAGCAACCTGACCTAAGTTGAAGACATCACTGATCATTGCCAGTGGGGTTTGGACTGTATGACCTTTCAAGGTCCCTTCCAACCCAAACTATTCTGTTATTCCATGATTCTATCTTACATATATAATACATATATAGCAAATTTGACATGGAATTACATACCCATGAAGAAACACCAAGATATAAAGGGCGTTAAAAACTAAATAAAAATTGCTTCAAGTGGACTCCATATGGAGGAGTAGGAAACCATCAATGTTTACGTCACATTGTCCTTGGCAAAGGGAAGAAACACTCACATAATACCTACCCTGATGAAGAGTTTGAGATGGTGATGACTTGGCATAGATTTGATCTTTCTCCAGGGGTCCAGATCCAAAGGAGTTCTGGAGGAATAACTCTTAAGAATAGAGAAAGGGGCAGGTACTAGGAAGGAATAATAGTTGTAACGATTATTCTGCAAACTTTTTATGTTAAAATGTTCCTTTTATATCTCCTATAATCTTTTGACTAATATTTAAAACTATTTAGTTGTTACATTGGAAAGATTTTGATTACCTTAACAGCAAATTTTTGGCTCAGTGTAATAAATCTGCTTATTTTTCATCTTGGCAATTAGCTGAGTGTAACTACATCACTTTGTAGGTGGGAGTTGAATGCCTATATATTTTGCAGATCAGTGCTTTGTGCACTGGGCTGTCTTGCTTGTGTGTTTTTGCTTTGGTATGGCTTTTTTATTTTGTTTTGGGTTTTGTTTGTTTGTTTTATTTTTTTTTTTATTTTGGGGGCTTTGGGTTTGGTTTCTTTGTTTTGGGGTGGGGTTTTTGTTTTTGTTTCTGGTTTTTGAGTGTGTTTTTGGTTGGGTTTTTTTTGTTATTTAGATGGACTTTGGGGAGAATATTCAGAAGAGTCTTTTTTGAAAGGCTAATTTTTCTACATCAGTTTAAGGACAGAAATAATTTTCTAGGCCTCAGATTAAAATTTGTTGTAAAAAATTCCCAAATGCTGTAACAATACAATGACATGTGTTAATTTAGTGTTACTGAATGTGGAATCACACACTATTTCAGCCCATAAGAAAAAGACAAGACCACACTTTTGGACCAAGGTTGGTTGCTGGGTCTAGGTCTAAGCTAGAAGACTAGGAAATAGGTGCAGAACAGTGTCGGTCAGTAGAGGAGGAAGAAACTAGTAGGCGTTGCATAAAAAAGAGAGGAAATTCCAGGAAAGAGGCAAAATACAGCTTTTTGTTACTGTTCACTTTAAAACACTTATTTGTACATTTTATAGATTCTGTGCTATTTGAGTAATGCTTCCATGCACTTTTACTTCCAAAATGACCATAATTTTGTACAATGCAAAGTATTTTGATACAGCAAAGTGTTTAAATATAGCATTTCTGCATTAGGAAAAAGTCTGTATTTTTCAATCCATTGAATTCAGCAGATGATTTTGTTGTACTATTTTTCTTATCTTTGGAAACCAGTGACCTGGCTTTAATTAAAGTTCTCTTTTTCTGCTTTTTGCACTGTCCTCAATCTAGGAAATGTTTTATACAGATGTGAGACTTTNTAAAGACATGAGACCACAAATTTCTTACAGAGCTTTTCCTCATTTAAGGATTCACTGTTAAGGATTAATTATGTGAAAGCAACTTTTAAGTATTTCGTGTTAATGAATACAATACATCTTCTGTGACACTGCTAGTCTTTGGATTATTTCAGTGGAGGATAGATACATTTTGTTTCTAGATTAAAGTCTGGAAATTATGACATAACAGTAGTATTTTTTTTCTTAAAATTATCTTCCTCTTTCACATTCCACCCCCCACCCCCCTTTAAGGTTTTAATGCTTAAAATCTTTCAGGTGATTCATCAGTTCCTTAAGCAGGTAAAAGTTCTCTCCTTCCTTAGGAGTCTACAGTTCCTGAATAAAACTGTCTGGGACACCTGCTGGATGGACACACATGGGCAAAAAAACCTGGTGTCAGATTTTAGGAATACAGACCTCTCTGGCATTACATACTGTAATTTTCAGGAAATTTATTTTGATTCTAGATGTAGCTGCCTTCTTAATATTTTTCTTACAGGTATTCATTGTAAGATAATAAATACAAGCCACCTTGTTATTACACGAGAAATGGAGGAGGCATAAACCGTGGTCTTTGGGACTATATACTTGAACTATTAAACAAATAATCTTTAATATGAATCTGTCTAAAGTTTTCTCCTGCAGTTCATGCATACATCAGCTTTTGCCTGGCAAATAAGATGTTTTCCTTTAAAATATGGCAAAAAGAGAAAACCCATGGTTTCGTTTTCCATTGTTTACATTCACTGAACCTCTCCCCCTAAAGCATCCCTTTGTGGATACTCAGAAAATATGAAAATATTAATAACTTGATTAAAAAGTGGCATATTCCCTAATTTTAGTGGGATGCCAGCTCTATCGCGTTTCACTAAGTTAAAGAGAAGACTCCAAGCCCTCAATTTGCTGTACAGGTGAATACGTATGTCAAGGTCAGTAGAGCTTCTTTGCTATCCACCTAGGAGGTCATCCTTACGAGTGCTACTAGTTACAAACTGAAAGTAAGCAACATTCCTGGTGACTGTGGCATCGGGGCAACTTCACCCCAGTTAACTTCTCACGTGATGCCTTTCACTCGGAAAATACAATGAAAATGGCAATTTTTGCATATGTTGTATTTCCAAATCTCGCCTACATCTTCTTGGTTTAAAAACAGCTAGACAGATCATACATTGGTATCCTATGGCAAGGAAGAGGCTAGTAATAGTTCTCATCATAACTCATCACACAGTTTAAAATATGACAATGAACTTTCCAGCTGTAAATGTTATAATAGGGAAGAAGATATTACAGATGTGGAGTTGGCTTATTAGCTGGCAGTCTGTGTCTTCTGTGTGTTAACTATCCTGCGGTTACAGTCAGCTAGGAGACAGCCCATGGGTTGTGGTGAGACTAGAACCCTGGAAAGGATGCATAGCAGGCAGAAAGCTCATGTTAAGACACAGCCATTAAGAAGACAGTTACAGCAGTGATGTGAAACCCTAGCCTGCTGCAGGGCTAGTACATTGTTGGGTCATGGTAATTCTCCAAAGGATGGAAGGAAATATTTACTAATAAAAATTTTAAAGAGATACATTAAATACAACAAATTTCTAGAGGGCTGCCAAAAGGAGCACTAATATCTGCTGAGCACATTTCAGTGTACTGTTTGTTATATTCTGGTCCCTGATTTATACCAGACTTTTATCTTGAATATAGTCACACCATTTTCAAAGAAGGAAATAGCCTGATGTGATTCTGGATTGCTTTTAGGAAACACCTTAACACAGTTGGTTTTATGTGTGGTTTATTCATGGTTTTTTGGTTCATTAAAAACATTTTTGATTAAGAAAAGCATTTAAAATATATTTAAGCCTGGCAGAAACCTGTGCTGAAACTCTTTCCTGACCTGTGGCCATGTGCACACATCATGCTGGTGCAGTCTTGGCCCGCAAACTGGCAGCAGGGTATGTCAGCAGGGCACTCCACTCTCCCTCAGGGATGGAGCAGCAGTGTTTTTTGGGGAGTCTGGATGCTCTGAGCATCACTGCAGCCTGTTCCCATGCCCCACTGACCAGTAGCTGACCTGTGGGTCTCACATCCAGAAATAGACCCAATATACAGCGTTGTTTTAGCTGTGGAAGTTAGGGACATAAAAGTACTTTTCTGTGGAAAAGCTGAGTCTTCCCAGGGATGCTTCCTAATGGTTGCAAACAACTGCCCACTCTCTGGGCTGGGGGGTGGATCCTGACATTATTTTATGAAAAATGGATTACATTAATCTCAGTTCTTTGGTTAACTATTTCTGTTTCAGATGCTCCAGTCAAGATTTAGTCTTCAGTATTAAAAACAAAACAAACACAAACAAACCCCCCCCCCCAAAAAAAAAAACCAAACCAAAACCAAAAAAACACGCAGCAAAACCCATGTACTTTGACATTATGATTGGGAAGCACATATGGGGTCAGGCTGCTGCTGGCCCTTTCCACATATCCTCAGAATGGGTTGTAGTGGAAAACCCCTGTATTCCATAGAAGAAACATTCTAGTTTTTTGCTGTTCTTAACTTAAAGTGAACAGTGATGGATGGTGACACACTTAGATGGAAAACCACTATGAGAAATAAAGAAAGAGATGTAAGGTGGTGTCAGGCAGTTGTACTCTTAGAAAAGGTGACCTGATAGCTTTTAGAACAGGAGGCTCTAGAGAAAGCAAGCACCATGGTAAATATCCAATGCCATTCTTGGTTTGCCTGTGGGCATGCAGACAGAATCACAGAATTATAGAATATGCTGAGTTGGAAGGGACCCACATAGATCATTGAGTCCAACCTCTAGCCTTGGACAGTGGGATACAGCCTTGTAAAGCAGCATCTCTTAATTCAATTCTCACACTGCTTCTCCTCATGCTTAACATGGAACATGTCAGGAGAGTAAAATACGTAAAAGCTGCTTTTGAGAGGGGACAGAACAGAAAATCGAGGTAATTTCTCAACACCAATCCAATGAAGATGACTTCTCTGAGGGGAGGAAACCTTTTAATGCTTCAGTGGCTGCTGAGTGGTCCTGTGTCAGCCATGCTGCTGGAGATCATGGTGTTATCGCAGCACAAAGTCAGGAATGTCAAGTCCATGTTTGGGAACTGGAAGCCAGCTTAGTGTGGGGATGAATAAGGGGAAGAAGGAAGAGGAGCACAGAAGGCATTTCCACATCTCCACACTGCAAGATGGGATCAATCACAGCTACACTATTGCTAAAAGGAGAGGGAGCAGATCTGATAAGATGCACCATGGTCCCTGGCCATGGTGACAAGCAACAGCAGGCAGAGGGCTAGATTCCCTTCCTGGCTGCAGTACTGACCCCTCCTGGGTGCTTTTCCGTGCGGAGCCTGTCCTGTCTGTGCCAATGACAGAGGTACTGGGGCAGGACTGCCTGGTGCTGCACGTGTGCAGTGCTGAGAAGGCCAGGATCAGTACCACTGGGGTGCTGCAGGATGGCTGCTGTGAGAGCCACAGAACAGGAGGAAGGAAGGGAACCAAAACTTACCTGTGACAAGATTAGTGATACCTTATAAGTTAGGAAAGTAGCTTAATAAATTCCCTGTTGCTCTGGATGTTTAACATGCTGAATTAATAGCAAGGATTGTAAAATGCTTTTGGCAATTCTTAGCAGAAATCTGGGAAATATGAAGTGAAGAGATATAACAACTACCAAAGGGAAGTACAATACTCATAAGACCCATTTGTATGGAGCAACTGCTGTGACAGAAAATATTTATGTTCAATTCTCCCTGTAGATACAATGTGATAAATAGCTGTTAAACAATTATGCAGTGTTCTTATGCAGTATTGAGCAGTTTATTTGTTTCACTCTGGAAATGGCTTTATATTTTCCTGACCACATATTATGTTTATGTCTTTGCCTGTGGGGTTAAAGTGGTTAAAGGATTTGTGGGGTTAAAGGACCCTGCAAAGTGATGGAATACAGTTGATGATTTCCTTGAGAAGTATTATTTCTTTGGAAAATGACTTAATTAAATGTAAAATGTTTATGGGAATGTATCCATTTCATGATAATCTGACAGGAGATTATCTCATATTTTGTTTCTATGAAGCAGAAACATTTGATTTTTACATTACCCTTTAACAGATACAAACTGATAAAACAGTTTCAGTGGTGATGTTGAGAATGTTTTAGTCTTATCAAAATAAATGTTTCCGTGAGGTCAAACAAATCATATTAATTCCCCTGTTCCATAACATTTTTGATAAACTTATTTTATGTCTGTATTTGAGACAATGTTGAAATTTCAAAATCTCAGAATTTTCTTTAAGATAGAAATTTTAAGTTTTGATCCATTCAAGTCATCACTTTATGCAACAGCTTCTTTTATAGCTTCAGCTTCTCATAAACCTAGCCTCCAGGGTGCATAGAGTCTAAAATTTATGCCTTCTATTCCTCTTTACAGGTGTCTATTCTGACGATAATGATGAAGGATGAAAATCCACAGCCTGTTTCAGACTAGTGAAACAATGTAAAATTGTTTGAAGAACCAATGTGAAACTCTGAGTACAAACCAGCAGATATATTTATGCCTTCAAATAAGAACTCTGAAACTAGTGACTCCAACACAGAAATATTTGGCCAGCTAGTGAGAAGAGCGGGAGTGAAATGAAAACTCCATCATGGCTTCAAGCAGTTGTATGAGGAACTGACTGGCAGCTTTACACTGGTAGTCCATCCAGTTCTGTGCCTGGCAGGGAATGTTTCCAGGTATTTCATGGAAACATAACAAAAATTCAGTGTTGGCTTGTATATAGGAAAATTTCTTCGTTACCTAAAATACAAGAAGCTGGATTGGTTCTACACTGTAAGAGCTAATACCCTTTGTTAAACACTAATTTACTCTGTAAATTCCTGGAGACCCTACCTTGAATTTTGCAAAATACAGCACAATGATAATCTACAAGTGCAACAAAATGACTGACATAATGCAAATAAAATAGGGATCTCCCATACCCATTATTTCCTGGGTTGGGTTTCACAGTCTGTACTTGGCTGTGGTGAAAAGTAGTTCCTGATCTCACTTCTCTGTTTCGTTTCCATACATGTATGAACTTCCCTTCTCCAAGAGAATTACAGAAACAGAAAACAGTGCAGCTCTCCCCCTAATATCAAATATCTCAACAAATCCTGGTCAAGTCCCTTCCTAAAATTGTCTAGAAGCAGAGATTCCCCTGGGGCAATTGACAATCTACCCCATTGCTTCACAGTGCTCACTCTTGAAAAAGATCTGCAGGGGAAATACTTTTCTTAAAGGTCTGGATTCTGGCTTTTTAATCCAACTTCTCTTGTGTTTAGAATTTATTTCCCTCATCTTTATTGCTATTTTCAAACTAGTGGAAGACATTATCGTGTCCCTGTTCAACCTCCTTTTCCAGAAAGAGTTTTATTTTACAAGATTTGGATCTTTGTGATGCAAAAGAGGGAGAAAAGTTTATGATGGGCTGGATACAAATGCTCAAACCCAGCAGCCCAAGAAAAGGGGTCTGGGCAGGTCCTTGACAGCAGGCTCTGTTGGCTGAACTAGCACTGCTCCTGATGACTGCCTCTGACCTCATCTCACAGACCTGAAATGAGGCCACTCGGTGATCTCTCCACTGCTTCACTGTCCTGCTGAAGGACTGCCCTAATGAATTTCAACTGCCAACACTTAATCACAGTAGTTGCTGTCCCTTCTACTGTGAACACAAAGAACAGTTATTCCTTTTCACTGTGATAGCTGATGAAGTATTTGAAGATCTACTTTCTGTATTAGACTGAACATGGTCCTTGTAGACCATGGGCCCAACTACTTCCATTTTCTCCTCCTGATTTCCTGGTAGTCTGAATTGTACTTCCAGTGCAGTACTCCAACTGCGCATTAATTCAAGTGAAGTCTTATTAACAACGATCAGCAGAAGAGTTTTCTTTTATGTCTCATTATCTACATACCAATATGCCTTTACAGCACAAAATCTGTGACATGTCCAGCGTCTTATTCACTCTAAAACCCACATATTTTTAGAGAACTGGGCTGACAGCTGTGGCCTACCCTATTTGCAGTTGGTTATGCCTGCCCAAAGATAAAATTTTGCACTTGCCTTCTACTGCCTTTTCAAGACCATCTCTGATTTGCTTTTACCATACTGTTCTTCACTGTGTGCCCCTACATTTGATGTTGTCTTCAAGCTTAATAAATACAGCCTCTACTCATAAAGCTTCTCATCATCTAAGGTATTAATGAGAAGATTAAATGGTCTCAGAACCAGCATAGAGTCCATTAAAACTTTTCCCTTCAATTTTGACTTATTTCTTGACTTGTTTCTTGCCAGTATTGTATCTGCCTTAAACAAGTTTTGTCCAAATCATATTTCTACTACTTGATTATAAAAGTATCAAAGTCTCCTTACCATCAAGATAAATAACTGGCATCCTCAACTGATGTGGGGCTCTAAGGTCTGCTAGATGCCTGTGAAGGAAGCTGTGTATCTTGGCAGGTCTTATTGGATAATTTCAAGTTGTTTATAATTCACTAGATATTTTTCTAGACAACCACATATACTTCTCCAAGCAACGAAGTTAGGTTGGTAACCTCCAACTCCTCTTGTCCCTGTCCTCTGTTAAGTGTGACAATTGTTCTTTCTGTGAACAGCCCTTTTCAGGATCTCAAGCAGAAAAGACTGAGATGGTTTCAGCCAGATCTCCACTTTGGAGATGGATCTCACCATTATCAGATGATATGAAATTAGTTTGATTTGTCAGTGTACTCTCCAGCTTCTTTTTCCTGGTTCTGCTTCGGATATGTACCTTGTGCAATTGCATTTCTCACCCAGTCACAGCACACCTTTTCAGCAAAAACTGAAGCACAAAAAAGGCTCTTGTCTCAGTGTCATCTATCATCTTTCCTCTCTGTGGAACAGGAGCTGGACATTTTTCTTTGCTTTCTCTCACCCAGTAACACTGGCACAGAATACTTTCCTGTTATAGTACAGAACACATTATGCCTTTGCCTTTTTGGCTTTTGTCTTCACCTACTTTTGCAACTCTTTTCAAGTTATGCTTAACAGTCTCAAATAAGTTCCATTTTCTGTGAAATTTTGTCTTTGCTTAAAGCCAAGGAAAAGCCGGAGATTTAGTATAGTAAGTCTGTTCCTACACCATCTGCCTTTACTCTGGGCCAGTTTATGTTTTCCTGGTCATCCACCCTGTATAACTCCTCTATCCATCAAAGCTTTCAGCTATGAAATCTCTTGAGTTTATTGAAGTATGCCTACCTCAAATCCATTTTAGTTTCATTTTCCATTTGTAAATAACAGACTTTGTAATTTCATGGTCATCCTGGAGAGTTCCTAGTGATTATATCCAGTGTGGTCTCATCATGGACTAACCACTCTGAAGAAAATCCTCTTTCTGTATAGTTAGCTAAAAGATGTATTCATGCTCCAAAGATTTGCTTCACTGTGCAGGGTAAGGTTAAGAGAATTATTTTTTTTTTTTTAAATAAGCAAAGTTTTTTTAATTACTTGCTCTTTCTGTAAGTGTTTCTTCTGGTGAACTTGTCAGGGAATGTTACTAGTTAAATGAATTTGAGAATGGTGATTGAATTTCATATTTCTTTCCAGTATTATTAGGGTATCTTAGATACTTTTGGTTAGGAGAAAATTAATATGCAGAAGCTATTCTTCCCTCAGTCAAATCACAGCTTCTATTTAGATAAGCAAACATTGAAGCTGCAAGAATGCTAATCAATGTGGGACACAAAGAACAAAGGCTTTCTCTCTCTCCTGAAATTCTCCCCTCCCACTTAATTAAAAAATAGTCTTCCGAGGAGGATAATGAGTAAGAAGAGGGGAGCAGGAAGCAGAAATAGTGAGAGCCAGAGGAGAAATCTGTGCTGAAACAGAAGGTGTTATTTTGACATTTCCAAATTCCTTCTGGAATTAAAGAATCACCCCATACCACCTGTGATGTCTCTTTTCTGGATTGATAGGATTGATCTATGTACTCCAGTCCTCTGCAGCCATGCTTACACAGGCAGGGCAATGCCTGAAGACCACCAAGGTCCCTGCTCAGTGAACATGGATAGCTGGCAGATACAAGGGTCTGCAATGCCACTGAGTAAAACTCATGTCCATGCATTTGTCCATCATGTCCATCCCTTTTGTGATCCCTGGGATGAAAGGAGGTAAAGACACTAGGGCTAAAGCTTGGGAAAGCTTCTTGCAGTCCCCAGCACCCTCTCTGCTGGAGTGGCAAGAGCATTCCTGTCTGCTGCTCAGGAGACAAGCAGATAATGAGGGAATAGGATAAACAAACCAGGAGGAACAGGTCCATGGGAAAAGGAAGGTTTAATCATGAAGCCATGTAATGTTACTGTTCAGAATGAAAAGAGGATTTAGTGATGGAAGAGGAGAGCAGGAACCCAAAGGTTGCCTGCCTGGAAGGCCATCTGTAAGCAGATCACCTTATGGGGATGAGAGAGGAGAGGAATCTACCAAAACCTGTTGTTTCCCAGAAGCCCTTTGAATTGCATTGTTGAAGAAGTTATCAAGCTCTTAAAAATAAAACAAGGAAATGAAACAGAAACTAAAAGCTTGACAGAAGGCAAAAAGATGAATATGAACAGCATTTAAGAGAGAGAAAGCTGTGGGAACTGTTAAAGACTGGGCAACTTTAATAGCCATGACAGCCCTAAATCCTTACAATTCATCCTACCAACAAAAAGCTAAATCCACCTAACTGCAGCAAAAAGGGAATACCTTTCTGTTGCTTCGCCCTCCTCTCATTGTCCTAGCTGATGGGGAGAGAAGGGGGACAATGAATAATTGCTGCATGGTCCTTAGGCTAATATCTCTCAAAATCAGTATCCGCTGCAGGAAATCAGAAGTGCAGACAACCACTACAGAGGTCATCATGGCTTGGCTTCGC
>VWZG01008952.1:263-14019 GCA_013396735.1 Grallaria varia
AGAATTTTCTGAAGCTTCCTCAGAGGCAGAAACAGGGATCACAACTACCTCAGGTTCTTCTACTCTCTTAAAATCTTTCAATGTTTCAAAAAGCAAGCGCCATGTAGATAACAACTCTGTAGCTCTCTTGTCACCATGTGTGGACCTCTCAAAAAGACGATGGCCTAACCCATCCCATACAGGTATACTAAAAGCAACATCAGATGTTGCCTGATAACCTTGATCTTTGCTCCATTTAAGCATTTTCTGCAGGAGCAGCATATCTAATTTAACCCCGTGCTTCTGAAGGACAAGCTTCCACATTTGGATAATAGCATCGTCTTCCTTACTGAGCATAGAACCCATGTTTTCTGGTCGCACACCTTTTGCCAGGTGTTCTTTATCTGGGTCGACCCTTTGCGACTTTACCGCCACTCTCAAAGCTGGACCAGACCACCTACCCTCTACGGCTTTCACCCGCCATCTCTCTCCGTCCTCGCAGGGGGCGTGAAAACCTCTTTACTAGATTGCTTTTTGAGGACTGGCTTAACGCAAACGATGTGGCGAAAACGGACCTGTGCAGCAGGGCGGAGCCGGGGGAGGGGGGGGGCCCAACAATCGCAAACAGTGCGTGGTTGCTTAGTGACAACGGGGCTTCTCAGCGGGCAGCGGCGAGCTCACAGGCAGCTGCGGCAGGAACTCACAGGCAGCAGCGGCAGCAACTCATGATCTTGTGTGCCGGGGACTTTGGGTAGGATCCGCGGCCATGAGACCTTCTGAAGTCCTTTTGGCAGCTCCTGGCGATCTTCTGTGCACTACGCACTGATGTTTGCGTAAGCAGAGACTTTCTTTGGTTGGCTTCCCCTCTTCACTCTTTCGTTCGCAATATCTTCTCTTCTTCTTTCGGGGTCCTTGCAATCACGCTGGGGTCATCAGATGTCGCAGTCAGGGTAGGTCAAGGAGCGACATGTCTTCTTCCAAAAACAGGACCTTTATTTTATCAGAAGCTGTGGTTTATATAGACATTAGTATCGACACATGTCCATGGACCATTGGTTTCTCTATACATAAATAATTCTTAATTGGACACACAGACTGCGCATGTCAAACAACAATGACTCAGCACTTAGAGACCGGACTTCCGTTCTGTGTTACAGTCTTTCCTTCCATGCATGACACCTTCCCGCTGTGCAGAAGTTCCTTCTTTAGTCCAGCTATTTCACAGAGACCCCAGACCAGCTGGGGCCCCCCACAAGTACTCATGAAACTCCCCCAGGGGTTTCAGAGATTTAATGAAGTTACCCTTTCTGCACATTCACTGGTAACTAAAAACAGACTTGTTACTTGAAGGTTCTCTTCTTTTGGAGTTGTCAACAACCACCTGGAGAGTGTTAGGAAATTCAGTGTTACAGGAGGTGAATGCTCAGGAAATGATAGTGGCATTTTACAGCTGTGGCAGCCATAGGGAATATGTGTGTTTCATCCTAGGAAGGGAGGATAACCCCAGCAAACACATTTCACTTTTGTGCACATTACTAAAATTTCATAACCTTTATGTTCTTGCTAGTCTTGTGTGGGGAAACCAAGAGACAAAATGGCCCCTTTCATGGGGGCTCTGGCAGCTCGACCATCTTCAAGAATATTGTCACTGTCCAAGCCCAGGAAAGACTTTAGCAAGCACCATCACAGGTCAGTGATGTGGTACTATATCCTGGGGAAGCAGGCAGCTCAGAGTGTGCTCTCTAATGAGGGGAGACATGCTGTCTCCTAGGGGAAGGGGAGATGCCATCTCCTGTGCTGCTACCAATGCCCCATAGGGAGCCCCATGGCACTGTGACTCACCAGACTGTTTTGTCCTTGGAAGAGGGGCTGACTATAGCAGGGAAGAAAGTGCTATGGGAGCCTAGTCACCCTGAGTGCTTGACTTCCAGAAGGGGGAGGAACTGGAAGGTCCTAAGTTTTTATGCCCTTTTATTTCCTCATACCCACTTTCTGGCTTTGGGAAGGACTTCTGCAACACATGGTTGCTGGTCTGATGATGCAGGTTCCTATCAGCAGCCATAGGAGCTTGCCTTGATTGCAGATTCCAAGCACATGGAAGCATGTTCCTCTGTTGTAACAAAAAATCCCCAGCCAACCGCTCTACTTGGGCTTGGAAATAGGCATCACATGCATGCATGTGTTCCTTGATGGAATGTGTGTGTTGCACATAGAGTATTCCCTGTCCATACTGAGGCTGATGCAGCCCAGCTAGGCACCTGGATACAACTAATGATCTGTTGCATCCTCTTGAAGTCTGACCTAAATCTTGAAGATAAAGGTCAGGAACAGAGAAATCTTGCAGCATCCCGCTGCTGGAAGGAATCCAGGCCTCTTTCCTTGAGTTAGACCTCTGCTATCACTGCATGGTGTAAAACTAGACTATGTTTTGGAATAGGAGGGAAAAATGATATAAAAAGTGTAAATGACAGTGGCCCTGGGTGATGCTGCATTACTTGAAGCAGGTCATCTGTAGCTCTGTTAGAGGTGATGAAGCTCTTTTGGAGACAGGATGGTGGTTGCTAGTCTGTAAGAAGTCCTAGCAATGAGAATGGAGAGGAAACTGTGTTGCACTCCTGGCTTTTGTCTCCCTAGAGCGATGTCAGAACATGCATGTCTGTAGTTTTCTCCCCTCTACCACTGTCACCATTTATGGTCTCTCATCCTTATGAGAGCTTCTGCCTCTTGCTAATGGTGTCCATCTGACAGCCCTTTCTGCCTTTCTGCTTACCTCTGCTTGCTTCTGCCCTGGTGATGACAGGCATCTTCCAACAGTTACACCCAATGGAAAGCTGGATGAACATGCCACTTTTAGATCCTGGTGAGACACCAAGATGAAAGGAGCTACAAGGGCACAAGATGCTATCAGGCCGTTTTAGCAAAGGGGTTTCTATACTGGCAGATTTGACCAACAGAGATGCTGCTTGGTGTTGTGGAGTGGCTTCTTGAAATGATCCAGGAAAAGTCTAGACTTTGAAAGCAATACACTGAAGGTGCTTAAAAGAGAATTCTTCAGACACAAAGAACATTTACCTTCAAAGTGAGGAAATCTCAAGTGTAAATGCCCATTTGTTTGTGGCTTTTCCATGTGTACCAGAGCCAGCTTTTGTACATGTAGCAAGTGTGGATGTTTAATCAAACTTAGGATACCATCTGCCAGGATCATATTCTCTGTCAGTTGCCTTTTGCTAACTTTTCTGTGCTGTTTCTCAAAATCCTTCTTCTTGTACAGCTACAAACCAGTGATCAGTCGGCGTCCTGTGCTAGTGAAGTTTAGCTTTCCTTCTAAGCGGCTGCTGAAGTTGTCCGAACCCAAAAAATGCCACCCAGAATTTTTTCAACGAAGGTGAGAGACTAGAAAGCCTATAGGGTGCTATAGGTAGGCCCTTGGGCCTTGTAGCATCAGTGCAGCTTCAAAGGACTAAATGCAGCAACAGAGGATGGGTATAACAGCGGGCAAAATGCAGAGCAGGGTCTCTGCTGGGATTACAGTTTCTGGACCCTCTCATCCCATGAGTTCTACACTGGAAATCACCCCAAGACAAAGCTGCCTTCTACTGCAGCAAACATGAGGCTTAAACATCCCAGCTGCAGCCTAGTTAAACCAGAGTGGTGGAATATCTGTGAGTGGCTGTGCCATAACTCTGCTTCCAGAGCTCGTCCGTCCCCCGAGTGGCCTGTGTCACTAGCTGCACTGACTTACAATGCCTCCCCGCGGATCCTCGAGCTTTCCCAGCCAAAATTGCTGCACAGAGACTTCATGCTGGCCAGAGAGGTGAGGAGGTGGTTGCGTGAGATTTAGAGGGGACATTGATGCAACAAACTGTCTTGGACGTGGGCAGTTTGTGCTATGGAGGGGAGAAACTGTCTGGTCCTGCTGGGGTTTGTGATAGTGAGAGAAACTGCCTTCTCAGAGTGAGATACTGTCTTTGCAAATCTCCCTGCTGAGAGACAAAAACTATCCAGGCTGGAGCAGTCTAGTATAGCAGGAGAGCCAAGGGAGCCATCTGGGTTGTATCCCCAGATAAAGCAGCCTGGGAAAGTGGAGAAACCTGATGGGAATGGCCTGTTTAGCTCGTGGGGAGTACAGTCATGTTTGTAGTTGGGCAGCTGTGTTCCTATCTATGTATATTGGTGGCATGACACTGCCAATACTATGTATATTTTAACTGTTTTACTTGAAGCCCAATTTAGAGACGTATTTCTGAACTTGTTCCTTTTAGATGGGTCATTTTTTGGCAGGGGTGAAAGGGCTTGGAGCAACCTCAAGTGGACACTCATTTCCATGGCAAAGGCTAGATTGCATGGATGCAGTCTCTGGGGCTGAGAAATGGGAGGCTGCACTGGAGCAGAATTTGGCAACAGTAACCCTGTGAAAAATTAGGGAAGAAGTCCCATGTTTGACATGTTGGAGCAGTAATCACTTTTTCTGTAGGAATGCAGTTAACTGTACCAGCACTTTTATCCTGAAATCTGAGTGTCTCTCCTTAGCATTTGATTCAGCCAGGAAGATGAACATGAAAAACAGAAGAAATTTCCCTGCTACAAGAAGAAATTTACTTGGCTACACAGGCTCTCATTACAGGCATTCCTTTCCTGGCTATAAGTAGGCGACACTTGGGGAAAATAAGTGATAGTGGCTATGACATACAAATCTCTATAGCACCAAAATTACATTATAATTCAGATGAAAGGAAAACAATGGGTTGCTGGGAGAGTAAGGGTGCTTGTGACCAAGAGTGCTGCAGAGGAAGGGTGCTGAGGTGCTCATCCTTGTGGAGAGGGAGCATGTCCCTGTGTGCTACTGTGGACAAGCTCTGTGACTGCACATGCCTCCTCCATTCTGAACCCATGCAGGTACCAACGCAGGTTTCAACTGCTGCAACCTTGGCCAGCGCATCCTTGCGGTTACAGCGTCTCGCAAAGCCCTGTGTCAGGCAGATCGCCTTCCGCTACAAGCACTGCTATCCTGAATCCATCATTCATCCGGTAAGGCAGCATCACCCAGCACCCTGTATGGAAGGGACACTTGGCAGAGGAGAGGGCATGGGTGCTCAGTCCCTTGTGGCTCTCTTCATGGCAGCCCTGGATGTGCTGCCCTCTGTGAGGCTGATGTAGCTGCTTCCTGAGCGGGAAAGCAGGACTTGTCCCCCATTCAGAGCATGAACTGACTTCCACAGATACTCCCAGAGAATGGTAGAGCTGAGCCTAGCCTGCAGTTATGGGGATGGGGAGAGGTGGACAAGTGTCTAACTGGGAACTCCAGTGCTGGGAGGTGGGTTGGACAAAGGGCTGTGAGTAAGGGGAGACTGGAGAGCAGTTTGTGGGACTGGCCAGGCAATGATTTCTCCTTCTACAATTTGGTGCCAAACACATCTGAGGACAGGACCATGTCCTATCTATGTGTGGTCAGTGGCTGTGGACCTGGGTACACTGCGTTACTTGCAGGCTGATCACCCTTGAATGCCAGGAGCACCTCTAACAACCTTCCTCTCAATACTTCTGCAGGTTTCCAAGGCAGCTCAGAAGGCAATTGCGAGCCCTCGTACCATTGAGCTGGCTAGGCCAAAAAAACTACATTCTGACTATGCGCTCTCACGGAATCCTGAGTGGCCAGTGTCAGAGGCTGCCAAGCGTGCGGTGGCTACGCCAAGGATTGTGGAACTGGCACAGCCTGTCAAAAGGTAGGTGCTGCTTCCCTGTCATGGGGAAATGATCAGCTGCCAGCCCATTTTTTGCACGCCATGGCACTTTGTTGATTTGTGTTTGGCCAGTGAGATTAAGCCACTGCTCTTCCACTTCCAAAATGCATGGATTTTCTATGTCTGGATGTGCTAATGCTGCATGGATTGTGGTTTAGAAAGCACTTTTGAGGTAAAAGGAGAGGCAAAAGAGAAGAAATAGGAACTTTCTACTTCCATCAGGAATTACTTGTTGGGACTTTGTATTAATTACAATCATAAAAAGCAACCAACTGGCACAGAGCACAGTGTAGCACATTCATGGTGCCCAGCATGATGATGCAGCTGGCCTCCGCCTGGCCTGCAGAAGTGCTCGGTGGGATGTTTCACAGAGGGTGAGGGAATGCCTGGCTGTAGTTGCTGTCAGAGATATCCCTCTCCTGGTGACAGCAATGGAGGCATGACTCCTTTTGTCCTCCATGACAGGGAAGGGCAGGGTGCAGGTGAGGGTGTGTCAGCTGGCAGGCAGGTGCCAGCTGGCCCTGCTCCAGTTGGGACTGAACATCCCTACCCTCTCTCCTCCAGGGCTCCTACAGACTTGACTGTATTCAACCTCTATGCATTCAGAGTGAAGGAGACTGCTATGAAGGCAACTTGTTCCGATCGGATCCGAGAACTAGCTCGTCCACTTCAGCGCTAAGGTCCCTCAGAAATGCACCTGCCAGCTGCCCCCCCATCACCCCCACGACTCTCTCTGGGTTGTGCTGTGGCTGGAAAATCTGCTTGAACACAGTGCAGACACAGCATTCAGCAGGAACACTTTCTGGGAATTCAAATAAATGGTCATTCCTTACAGTCACCAGGGGAAATGAACAAAATTTGACCAAATGTGGGAAGCCTCTCTCCCTAAGATGGGTAATGTCTGGAGTTTCTCTCCTTATTCATTTCCTGTAATAGTTAAAGAAGTAATGAAACAACTGGGGGAAGACAGCACAGGAACTGTTCTTTCACACAGGAAAGTGTGGCAAACCGAACCCAACATCATGCAGTAGGCTGATGCAACACAACTCTTGAACTTAGGTTTAAAAACTTCTGCTAAAGTTTAAAGATCTTACCAACACTCCAAGTTTTGTGCTTGTGACAGAAGTAGAAGTACAAAAGGCCGCAATGCATGTTGAGTTGGCTTGGATGTGGCCCTGTTTTGTCAAATGCCTGGAGAACAGGTACATCCCAGCCTTTTGCCTTGTGTGCACGTTTGATACACATTATGAAGTAGGGTTAAATCTGTGCAGTTCAGATACTCAGTTGGGTGACCCTCAGCAAAAAAAGGGTGTTCTGCATTGGGATTTTAGGAGCCTAACTCAAAAAAGCAGAGTTCCCTTCAGTGTAACCGAGAAGGCACATTGCAAAGGCTAAGAAGAAAACAGATACTGATGCCAGACTCTGCAGAACAGTTTCTGAGCTCCAGTCAGGTCTGAAGGTGAGTCAGTTTGGCAGCTGGATTGCAGGGAAACAACATAGCCTGTGTGGGACATGGCACAGGGAGAATCCTTTTATCTGTTTCTTACAAGTTTGGTGTGCTTTGCATTGGCAGTCCAACCAATGGCAACAGGCTGGAGATGAGGTAAGAGAGATTCTTACCAGTAAGGAACAAAAGCCACAAATGGAAGCATGTGTCAGTTTCAGAGCCAATGTATTTTAATGTTCCCTATGTTAAGCTGATTCTCCTTCCAAAGAAGTAGAGGCGGGTGACCACAAACCGGATGGGGATAAATGAGAGGATGCATTAATCGATTCAATTATGCATTAAGCAGAGAATTTTTGAACCATTTTGAACAAGGTGAAGTCACTGGGAAATGATGCTGGTTATTTTAGACCATGCATTGTCCTGTACCAGGATGGATGAGAGTTTGGGTTTTGTGCAAGAGCCCCAGCACAACTGCATTCCTCAAGCTTCAGAATAGCCAGGAGGAGGCTGGGGTCCGCCCCCTGCACCCACCACCATATGGGGGAACCCCAGCACCACCAGCCTCTGCCATCTTGGGGCTTAGGATGTGTATGGGGCCATGTGGGCTGCCATGCATGCATCTATGGCTGTCCTAGAAGACAAGGCTGCCCATGCCTGCAGGCTGTCCCTTTGGCAAGAGGGAAAACCCACAGTGCTCACTGAGGCTGGCTTGGAGAAATGTTGGAGAAAGGAATCTGCCTCCTGCCGTCGGGGCAGGGAGCACAAGCAGGGACGTAACACAGCTCCTCATCAAAAAGCATTGTTTTTTTAATTATTGCATTGGGAAAAAAACACCAAACAACCCACTAGTTCTTTCTCTTTGGTGACCTCTAACAGAAAGGTAAAAAAGGCATTCAAGGAGGGTTTGACTCGGTCTGATGATGGTGTAGGCTCTTGGTTTGCCAAGATCCAGAGCTGACTCAGGTATCTTGAGCTAAACAAGGTCACCTGAACAACACATCTGGTTTTCCAGGTGCCCTACTCTCTGGATGATCTGTACCTTAAAGCAAGCACACATACTTTGCCTCTGGGGATTGTAAGTTAAAAGAAACTTTATTTCTTCCTTCTGTATTTGAACATATTTCATGGCAGCTTTTCTGCAAGTCTGAGACAAGGGCATGAGATTGCCTTGTCCTGTGCAACTGCTGTTAATGGGTTGGAATCACTAGACAGGCTACCATTCATCAAAAGCTGTATACACACGCACATACACACACACACACATATATATATAATAATGCTTTTTTTTCTGGTTATGTACATGTTAAATAAAACTTACATTAAATTAGCAGAGTATTACTTTGTTTCACAAAACCTATTGCAACAAAAGAACCCCAAGAAAACCCACATTGAAGAGCTTCACCATCATTTATAGGAGGCACAGGGGTTGGAGCAGCATGCTCTAGTCCCTGACAGACCCGCTTTCTGAGGGCAGCCCTTCAGACTTTCTCCACTCTGCCAGGCGCTGCTTGAACCATTTCTGGAGAGAAAGAACAAAATGGGTTGAGTGGACTGGCCCTGAGCAAACCCTCCAAATAACTTTGCTAAAGGTGCAGATGTGGTCAGCATGAGGGACCAGGTGAGGGAAACTTGTGGTGCTGCTGTCTTGTAGCAAGGCACTGCAATATTTCCAGGCAATATGGACAGTCCCTCCTGACTGAACAGTATTGTTAAACTATGTGTGGAAGTCTTCTGAATTAATTTTTCTTGCTCAGTGCAGACCTTGACAGTATGGGTGAGTCCTTCTTTCATTGCTGTGAGTCCAGGTTTTTCTTGCAAACAGAGTAAGATTGGCTAAGAAGCCGGATGCGTCTGTTTAAATGATTGCAGCAGTGAAATACTCACTTGCAGGTCCAAAACTGATGGGAATCAAAAGCTGAACTGCTTCAGAAAGAATCTGAGAGAGACAGCACAGTGGCTTTCAACAAGGACTAATAGATTTTAAAAATTGCTTAAAAATTATCTTAGTCTTCAGGCAATATTCATGTCTATGTTATTCTTTTGTAACTTAGCATCTGCAAGCCAACTCCAAGAGCTGCTGATGCCATTTCAACACAGCCACAATTTAAAATATTTAAAAAATGCATCTGGTTAAAGCCACACTACCTAAGAATAAAAGTAAGAAAAGAGATACAACTCAAGTGCCGGAAGCACAGCTCAGCCTTTTGTTTGGCAATGTGCCCATGATTCCTTTTGTTGCAGCTCATCTTGCTGCTATATTAGTTCATGACTATTTTTGAAGCTATTATGGTCTGTAATGATACAACCACAGTGCTCTCTGCAAGTGTCTCTCGCACTCACGCTGCCTGGGACTACATCCAGTCAGATGATCAACAGCCTGGCTTCCTTACAAAAATTTTACTTTCTGTCCTAAACCATCTCCTCTTGACCCAGTGCCTCTTTGCATCTCATTTTTACTGAATTTTTTAATAAAATGGCTGCTATTTCTAGCTGATAAAGCACTCCAGATGTGAGGAGCAATGATTCTCCATGTTATGCCCAATGCAGGCACTTTGCAGCTCACCATACCAGTTTTGATCCTGTCCCTAATGTGACCTTCATCTCCAAATCTCTAGGAGCACCCTGGATTTGTGGAAAAAGATGACTATCAAGGAAGATTTTAGGAGAGATTAAGGAAGATTTTAGCAGAGGTTTTCTGGGCATATATGGCCAGCTTTTACAATTTGCTTTAGATTAAAAAAAAAAAACGAACAGTGCCACTTCTAAGGAGAAAAAGGTATTTTAGGGGTACTACCTCAAAGAAGCAGTGACACCCGTCTGTCACCAAAGCACAGTAGAGGAGGGGTCCCCTTTTCCCCTCCAGCCAAGGACTCAGTGCAATCGATGGTGTACCAGCATCCTTCCCTGGGACAGGCTAAATGTTGACATTGCTGCTTTGGTTCTTATGTCCCTTTGGCTTTGCTGAGGGAAAGCCAGGCTTGGCAGCTCTCTGCAAACTGCTGCTAACTTTCCACTGTGCTGGATTTCTTTTCGATACCCATCAATGCTGCTGTGGGTCTAGTAGCTTATAAAACACCTGCACCAAAACGAGCTCTACCACAACTTGAAGGAATTGGGAAGGAGCCATTTGCTTCTGAAGCCTGTGGTAGCCTGCAGGTAGCCAGATGGAGCACAGGGCTCTTGTGATTCCCAGACAGTGGCAGCCTGTCCCTGTGGAGGGTTATTTGGAGGTCTCTGTGTTCCTGGAAAGGCTGACAGACTTGCCCAACATCTAGGTTTGGGGACACCGGGGTATCTAATTGCAGTGAAGGGGGAGTGTGCTCAGCCTGAATGTGTCCCACAGAACATCGTGCAGGAATTGCATCTATCCTGTATCTGTTTTAAAATGACTGTAGTTTCTTCAGACTATAAAGCCAGCAGTGGTTTGGGCATTGAGGACTATCAGAAATGGGTTGGAAGACCAGCATGCATGGGTTGTACATTCAGGGGCAGGAACATATGGGGTGCAGGGAGCATGTGGGTTACAGGGATGTGCTGTGTTGCAGTAGAGCTTTGTGGGTGAAGTGTGAGGTTAAGGATGTGCTGGGAGTTGCAGAGTGCAGAGGAGACTTGTGGGTGCAGTGTGGCATGCAGTGAGCCGTATGCAGGTTGCACAGTGGTGCAGGGAGTGCAAGCAGGGAGTGCATGGGGCACAGAGGAGTGCAG
The DNA here is from genome assembly GCA_013396735.1 of Grallaria varia. Classification (NCBI taxonomy): domain Eukaryota; kingdom Metazoa; phylum Chordata; class Aves; order Passeriformes; family Formicariidae; genus Grallaria; species Grallaria varia. The sequence goes on from VWZG01008952.1 coordinate 11,136, forward strand.
GGCATGTTGGGGGGCACATGAGAAGTGCAGGGGCTGCTGTAGGAAGCCGGTGAGGGGACAGTCAGTTGTAGATGTGTGATACAGAGACCAGGACAGGACAGGACAGACAGGGGATGCCAGGGGAGTGTATGGGGCACAGAGGCATGCAGGGGAGCAAGGCTAGTGCCGAGGGAGGGATGAGGGGCATACACTCACCAGGGTCTGCTCCTCGGAGAGCCCGGTCTCAGCTGCAATGAGGCACAGTGTGGTGGGGTCAGGATGCTTGTTCACCTTGCAGAAATTGTACTCCAGGATCTCCAGCTGCTCCTCGGTGGGAGTCACTGGCTTTTCCGTGGCCATCTCCTCCTGAGGCAGGGCTATGGGGCCAGGCACTGCAAAGAGGGGCCAGTGCTCAGGCTGGAAGTGCCCAGTGGGGCCACACTTGCTGAGCCTCAGATTTTCCATCCCTGTCCCCGCCAGCTCCCCCCTCCCCAGTGGCTCTGGCTACAGCAGGGCACAACTCCCTTTCCAAAGGCATGCCACGGAGCTCAGCTGGGAGCGCCAACCCCCCAGTCTCCCAGCAACTCCTGCCTCAGTTTCCTCACGGCCGCACACCAACAGCACCCAGCTGAGCTGTCTCACCATCCTTAGCTGGCAGGAAACTGCAGGCTGCTCAGCACTCTCCGGGTGCTGTATTTATAGCCAGCATGACTCCCATGGGGACGATTCCTGTTTACAGCCGTATTTAGGCCTGGGCGTCACTTAGGAGTGATGTCACAGGAATGGGCATGTTCATGGGGTTAATTTAAAGATATTAGTTAAAAAACATTATTTTATCCTCTGGGTGAAGAGACAGTACCTGGCATTCAGCCTAGGGGGCTGTCTTTTTTTTTTTTTTCCTACTTCTTAGTAATCAGGCAAGTTTGTGCAAGGGAATCACAAACCAGAGAATGCAGGATCTTTTGGGAGCTTGGTCTTTGACCCAGCAATCACCCTATCTCCCCTCCTGATCGGTGTCCTGCGCCTCCACCATGGCCAGACATCAGACAAAGCTGGTGCAGAGTGGGGGAGCTGCTTTTTTTTAACTAATATTTAATATTATCACACATGGGCATATACAGTTAGTCCTACTGTTCCCAAGCATCACAGAACTGTTTGCTTATTTTCTGGTGTATAAGTGGAGGGTGAGTCCTTGGAGGACTGTACCTGCCTTTAGCTGAGGTTAATGCTAGGTGCTCCCAGCAATGACGGAAACAAGAAGCCCATGTTGTCCTCCAGAGTAACATTTGTCCCACTTGTGCTTTGGACGAATCTCTGGAAGACTTGGTCCAAAAGCACAAACAAGCAAGTGCAGCCTGGGTAAGTCCCACACCTCTGTTCTACTGGGCTTCAGGTTTGCTCCTGCATGGCAGAGGGTCGAGCTTGCCAATTCAGTTAACCAAGACATGAGGCATTGCCCCCACAAAGCATGCAGAAGTCCCTTGATGCTGAATCATTTTGGTGTTTTCGAAACTAGGCTGTGGGGTGTTGTCGGGGGAGGAGCTGGATGCAAAAATGTAGCTTTTCTTGATCTGCTCTCCTGCTGTCCAAGTTGCTGGCCTGTCTCTCTCAGGTGGGCTGGTGGATACTGCTGACTGTCCAGTGCTGACAGGAGCCCTTGGCCCACCCTGGGACTCCTCTGGGCCATCTGCTGCAGATTTGCCCTGCCTGTACACATCAGTCCACGTCTCCCTTCCTTTGGCTCTGGGATGTAACCCAGGCACCGCTATCATGCTGCAACCTTACTGCATAGCTTTAAACCCAGCTGTTTTCTCGGCTGACTCACCGTAAGGTATTGAATATTGGGGTATTGAATGCCCCAGGGCTTTCCCTTGCTGACAGAACTGCTAGGATGGAGCTCAGCTTCAAAATTGTCTTGCAGCTCGCAAAGAGCCAGCTCTGCTGTTCACGAGAGCCTGGAGAGATCATTTTCTTTGAGCTTTACCTTTTAAAGCAAAGGCCTCCCTGAGCCTCATCTGCAGAAGGTGCTTTGACTAATAAAAGAATCCTTTGGCATTTGAGTAGTGGCTTATAAATGGACCAGGGCTGGTTGTGAAACAGCCCACTCTGCTTGAGTCACTTGGTAAATACTGATTGTAACACAGCGATTGCAAAAGGTTGGAGCACCTCTGAGCATGATGGAGTCCTAGTAGACAGTATCATCCTCCAGCCCTGGATGGACTGGGGAAAGACCATCTTTAACCCCAGGAACTGCAAGCTGAGCTGGCCTTGTCCACAGGGTGTTGCAGCTGCCTGGGCTTTCCTGTGGTCAGCTTGGTTCAGTGGCATCCATATAGGGAGGGAGCAGACAAAATTGAGTTCCTCACACATGGAAGGTAGTGGGGGTCTGCTGAATGCTGCTCACCTACTTTGGGCATTTGGAAAAGATGAAAGGAGAGAAGGACTTGAGGTGCTGCTCTCCAATACTGTGACTGCCAGTCTCTCTGTGAGGTTAAAGTGCAGACGAGGCTAAGCTCAGGCCACAGGTCCTGCCTCTCCAACTTGATCAGCACCCCACTGAGCCACCTGCCCTTCTCCTAGAAAGCCCAGCCACCACAGGGCTCCTCATCACCTCTGGATCATGCATCTGTCTTGGGCCACCAGCAGCAACATGTCTTGGTGGTTCATAAATCATTGTTTGCACCCTGCTGCATTAACATACATTAATGTGAGTGCATTCATTTGCATAGGGAACATGTGCTTCAACTTCTATGTTTCACCTGCACAGCTGTTTCTGTTTCAGATTATCTCCAGGTTCCTGAGGCGCTTCCCCACAAGACACAGTATCTTTTACCTGCTGGCAGCCCTGGGGTGCTCCAGCATGCACGATGTGATGCCCTATGGCTTTTTCCTGTCTCCCCTCTAC
>VWZG01008953.1:4160-27558 GCA_013396735.1 Grallaria varia
CCATCCATCCCTGCCCCCCATCCTTCCCTGCTCCTCATCCTTCCCTGCCCTCCATCCTTCCCTGCCCCCCATCCATCCCTGCCTCCCATCCATCCCTGCCCCCCATCCTTCCCTGCTCCTCATCCTTCCCTGCCCTCCATCCTTCCCTGCCCCCCATCCATCCCTGCCTCCCATCCATCCCTGCCCCCCATCCTTCCCTTCCCTCCATCCTTCCCTGCTCCCCATCCATCAGGGCTCCAGGGATCTGTTGAGTGCAGAGCAGAACCCTCCCATTTCCCAAGGGAGGAGGTCCATGTGCTGGGGTGCTGTCCCTGCGTCAAACCAGCACCTCTCCCAGGGGTCTCCCAGGAGGGGACAACCACGGCAGGAGTGGTCACAGCCCCTGTGCTCAGGGCAGGGGGGAGCTGAGCTGCTGCTTAGCTTCTGGCACCTTCCCATCCTGGCTTCTCTTCCAGTGCTGCAGGCTGCTAGAATCCCATTTGTCACCTGGAATTCCATCACCTGGCAAAGGAATGTGCAAACTGGCAGGATGGGCCATGGACAGAGCAGGAGCAGAGTGGCTGGACCTCCAGGTCATTCAGAGGTGCACCGAAGTCAACATGTCCCCCCTCTGAAGATCCAGGGGACTCCATTAGAAATGCCAGCTCTGCCTTCCCATCCCTCAAGTGCTCAGCTCTGTGAAAGCTGACAAATAACAGAGGGTTTTCACACGGATTTTTGCTGCTTCTGCAAACTTCAGTAGGATAAACAAGGACATTTTTCATTCACTTTAGGAGCACTGATAGCAACTTTTGATTTCAGCTTGAACTGGGATTTTTCCTGTAATAGAACCTTTGACTTCTTCAGCTCTAGTTTTGTCTGGAAGGCTTTGAAATGCATTATTCAGAATATTCATCCTGGCATATTTTGAACTCCCAAATGCAGTGCTAGGCTGAGAGGTGGGCATGAGATAAACATGTTTCAAAGATCAGGGCTTCAGACAATTGCACCTTCAAACCCTCTCAGTTACAAACCTTGAGTCAGAGGCATCTCTGCATTAACACCCAGACAGGAACCGTCAGGATTTAATAGAATTGACTATCACCTCCGGCAAGAACAACACTGACAGCTCACATATTTGAAAACAATTAATACCCCTGACTGAGGACAGGCTGCTAAAAGGAAAACCACAGAGCAGAGCTGCAATGGGGCCAGTTCTACTGCAGGATGCACCAGCACAGCCCCCTCCCCACTCCCATGGCAAGGCCAGGGCACAGAGGGGCCCCACCAGAGGAATTGGTACAAGGATCCAGGTTCCAAACCAGGGAGTGATCAGTGGTTCTTCTCCCTTTCATTTGGTGAAAATTATGTAGGTTTATCTGACCTGAATATCTGGGAGAGACAGCCTCGGAAGGTGGAGAGAGGTGGTAAAGGGATAAAATTACGAAGACACACCAAATAATAAAGAATTAAGAGAATTGTCCTTAGAGAGAGGAATGGACTGTGTCCCTGTATTCATAGAACTATAGAATATCCTGAGTTGGGAGGGACCCCCAAGGACCATCCAACCCTCAGCCCTGCCCAGGGCCCCAGGAGTCACCCCCTGTGCCCCAGAGGATCATCCAAATGCTCCTGGAGCTCTGGCAGCCTTGGGGCTGTGCCCACTGCCCTGGGCAGCCTGGGCAGTGCCCACCACCCTCTGGGGGAAGAACCTTCTGCTGAGATCCAACCTGAGCCTGCCCTGACACAACTCCAGCCATTGCCTGGGTGCTGTCCCTGGTCCCCACAGAGCAGAAATTGGAGCTGCCCCTCAGCAGGAATTCCCAGCTCCCTTCTGTGTTTTTCTTATCCTCACACAAATACCAGAACACAGAGTGTTTAAGTTACAGAGGACAAGATGAGCAGCACTGGGACTGCACAAGAACTGGGCTGAGGATCCTGCCCAGAGCTGAGCCCTGGCCCTGGCCCAGCCCAGCTGCTGGACAAGGACATGCTGGGGAATGAACAGCACAGTCTGTCCCCTGAAAGCACCAGTGGCCAGGGGGTGGCCCTTCTTCCACATGTCCTCTTGATATTCCCAAATTTCTTCTTGCACTCTCTGCGAGACCCAGCTGATATCCCACATTTGCAATCATTTATGAACATCCAATACGGATAATTTGCTGCATGAGGAAGCAGCACCCCAGAGCTCATATTCCCTTGTTCTTGGCAACCACAGCACTCCAAAAGGGAGCAGCAAACTATACTGGAATGAGGCAATGCCATGTGCCAGGAGCAGCTCAGTGTGTGCCCACAGCTCCTGCATGATGATTCCTGTTAACAATCTGAATATCAGCTCTGGCTCTGCAAAGAGAATGCATTTTACCCTCTTCCATTAGAGCCAGACTTCATTTTAACCCATTTCCCCCATGATAAAAACCCTCCCTGAATCCCCACAGCACAGCCAGGATGTTTAGTGCCTCAGTTTCCACACAGGCAGTAGTGCTGGGTGACAGCAGTGCTGGGTGACAGCAGACAGCCCGTGATTCATTTAGAGCAGCACCGTGTTCAGTGTGTTCCTGCTCTGCACATCTCCTGCGAGCCCAGCACTCCCTCTGCCAGCAATCCCACCCTCCCATCCCTCACTGGCAGGTTCTTGCTCCTTTGAAGGCCACGGGGGCCTGTCTTGGTCCCTGATGGACCTGATAATGGAAATCCCAGGGCTTGGAGAGTTTTCACAGATGGGGTCAGGTTGGAAGGGACCACAGTGGGGAATCCACTGGGAATGAGAGTTATTGGGGACACTGGGAAGAGGTGAAGGAATAAGGACAAGCTTCCTGTGAATGTTTAGGTGCTGTAATTGCACTTCCTTTGATTTTTGTGCACTGGGCATAGCAATTAGGAAACCACAGTACAACACAGTACAGCTCTGCCTAGAGATGGCTGGGGGAAATCCCTCTGTGGGTCAGGCTGGAAGGGACCGCAGTGGGACATCTGGTCCCACCTCCTGCTCCAGCAGGGCCATCCCAGAGCACCTGGCACAGGATTGTGTCCAGAGGGATCTGGAATATTCCCAGTGAGGAGACTCCACAGGCTTTCTGGTCCCTGCTCAGTGTTGGGTCACTGCACAGCAAAGAAGTTCTTCCTCCTGTGCAGGTGGCACTTGCTGGGCATCAATTCCTGCCCTTCCCTCTTGTGCCATGGCTGGGCCCCCCGAGCAGAGCCTGGTCCCTGTTCAGTGCTGGGTCACTGCACAGCAAAGAAGTTCCTTCTCCTGTGCAGGTGGAACCTCCTGGGCATCAGTTGCTGCCCGTCCCTCTTGTGCCATGGCTGGGCCCCCCGAGCAGAGCCTGGTCCCTGCTCTGCCCCCTCCCTGCAGGCACTGCCCTCCATGGGCAGGTGCCCTCTCAGTGCCTGCTCTGGAGGCTGAGCAGCCCCAGCTCCCTCAGCCTTTGCTGCTGCCAGAGATGCTCCAGTGCCTTGGGCATCTCCGCAGCCTGCGCTGGCCCCGCTGCAGGAGCTCCCTGGCCCTGCTGTGCTGAGGAGCCACAGCTGGACCTGGCCCTGCAGGCTGGGCCAACCTGGACAAAACATCATCCAGTGGGTTGCCCTTGACCCCCTCTTGCTCCTCCTGGGGACCTGCTGGTGACAGGAGCTGCTCCAGATGGTCAGCAACACGTGGGTAAAATCCAGGATGCACAGAAGGGCCCCAGAACCTTCCCCCTGAGCTGAAGAGGTTCTCCTCTGTTCCTTTACAATAACTTGGAAAGAGGACAGGAGCTTCCATGGAGCCTTCCAGCATGGCCAGCCTGAGGGACATGGCAAAGGGCACCGTGTCCTGGTGCAACAGCTGGAGCAGGTTCACTTGTCGGGGGTGCGGAGGAGACACTTGTTGGAAAACATCTTGCAGAAAATGGACATACGAGCGACCTCAGTGCTTTAGATGCAGCTATGCTGCCAGGCCTTTAAGACTGCAGTGAGAAGCTGCTTGTAAGAAGCCTCTGTGGAGATCAACAGGGACAAGAATGTAAACTTACAGAAACTGCAGCAGAAGATTGAAAAACAACGGCACAGAGAGAAGTCACAGGGACTTTATTTTACACCAATAGAATTGTGTGTTATTCGTATTAACCAGTCACAGGGTGGTTTGCAGTGTGTGAGCTATCTGGGTTATTTAAGGGGTGTTTTCACAACAATAAACGGCATTACCTTGATCATATTGGTCAGTTCGTGGTGTCCATAAGTTTCCCTCACAACTGACACTCACGGGGCAGGAGTCACTGAGCTCTGGCACAAACCCATCCACTGCTGCCAGTGGCAGGAAATGCTCCCACAGCAATTGGTTTGTGCAGAAAACAGGGGATGGGGGCAGTAGGATCAATAAAGGTGCACCAGGATTCCCCAGGAGGAGCTGGGATTCTTGGCTGTGCTGTCCCAGCCTGGGGACCAGCAGCTGCTCCCAGAGAGGATCCTTCCTGCAGCTCTCTGCAGAGGAGCATCCTCTGTCAGGACTGTTTGAATCAGAGCCCTTCAGCTACAAAGAGAAATAGCAGCCAATAACCCCTAATTCCAGGATGTCTGCTCTGGGATGGGGGGTGTGGAAGCTCAGTTTTCCTTTGGTGGAAAAGGAAAACCCTCAGGTTTTCTTGCACATTCCTACCACGGTGCCGGTGCACAAGGTGGGACAGGGATGGGAGGCAGTGGCTTCATGTGTTCAGCTGCTGAGATGTGTCTGGGAAGAGAAGGCTCCAGGGAGACCTGAGTGCACCTTCCAGAGCCTGAAAGGGCTCCAAGAGGGATTTCAAACAAAAGCCTGGAGGAACAGGAGAAGGGATAGTGTCTTCCTGCAGCCAGAGGGCAGGGTTAGGTGGGATATTGAGAAAAAATCCTTCCCTGGGAGGGTGGGCAGGCCCTGGCACAGGGCGCCCAGAGAAGCTGTGGCTGCCCCATCCCTGGAAGCATCCAAGGCCAGGTTGGACAGGGTTTGGAGCAACCTGGGCTGGTGGAAGGAGATCTGACCATTGGAACAAGATGGTCCTTAAGGTCCCTTCCAACCCCAACCATTGTGTGGTTCTATGAATGTTGCTGCTCAGGTCGAGAGGCCCCAGCCCCACTCGTGGCCCTCTGTGCCACGAGTGTGGTCAGTGTGGTCACTGTGAGAAGAAGCCAAATCCAAAAGCAATGTACATTTTCCTCTGCTCCTTGCAGGTCTTTCTCCTGGAGTGGCTCCTGAGCACTCACTCCATTCCTCTCGTTCAGCCCTGCAAGGAATTTGTCTCTCAAAAGTGCTTTTACCCTGAGTTCTAGGCAGGACAAACGCCAGCACTTCTCAGAGGGAGGATGGGAGATGACCTTGGCCAGGGCCCCAGAGCTCCAGGAGAAAAAAAACATTTTGCATTTCAAGGCCTGGATTTACAATGTGATGGAGAAAAGCAGACTCAGATCCTTCTGCAAAGGGCTGACATGCAGCTTCCAAGGGCTAATGAATTTCCCAAGAACTCATTTGTAAATCCAATAATTAGTTTATGAATAACAATTCATTAAAAATTGGATCCTCCAAGAAATGTAACATGTCATCCTGTCGTTTGTCCTGATTGATCTTCACACAAGAATATTGCAAATGCCTGGGACACAGATCCAGGAAAAATTAACTGGAACCTGGCACAAAAGCTGTATTTTCATAAAAATTGATTGAAGGGAAATGCAATTATTAATGATTGCCATGTATAATTGCTGTGATTAAGGGCCGCATTCCGGGGAAAGGACACATAATTCAGACAATTGGCACATCAGAGAACTCCATCTGTCACCGGCTCCCTCCTTAAGTCCCTGGCTGGCTGGAGCTGTGTGTCCTGCCCGGAGCCCCTGTCCCAGCTCCAGCAGGGCTGGTCCCCAGCGGGGCAGGATGGGACCATCACTGCAGGCAACTGCAACTTCACAGCCTGACGCTCCTGATGGAGTGAAAGGCAAGCTGGAAACAACTTGTGCTGTGCTGGTGTTGAGTGCAGGGGTGGTGGCACTCGGGGTCCAGGGTCACCGTGACCTCGGTCATCTTAAAAACACGGTCGGGCTTTGGTGGTGGTGGTGGTGTTTTAACAAGCAGAGAAAGTACCAGAAGCCTGAAATTCTCAGAGGCAAAATATGTCTTAAAGTGACAAGAAATGTTCCAAAATTTGCCCCCCTCCCCCCGCCACTGAAGGAAAAACACCAAGCAGGAGGACCAAGTTCTGAAAAGGAGACAAACATTTCATTTCAGGTCAATGCTAAGTTTTAGTTGACTAAAAATAGTGTTTTTAAAGGGAATGTTCATCCCACTTAAAAAGAAGCAGCACCAATCTTATTTCAATGTGACATGTGCCATTTTCCTTCTGAATTTTTTGGTTCAGCAGATGAAGCACAATATTCATTATTCAACCAGATCTGTATGCAACCGAGGTGTTAGTTTAAAAATTAAACGTGAGATATACCAGTACCTTCTGCCTGCTTTGCAGTAGCTGAGATAAACCCAGACCAGCTCCCAGCTGTGCCCACTCTGCTTTTTGCTCTGTCACTGAATCTGCCTTTATTATTTTTCGAAAAGATTTCGGGCTGATTCTGCACATCTTCCCATGCTTAAAAAGGAGATAATTTGGGTTCTTGATTAGGTTTTGTGTACAAAATTTTAAATTATTTAGAGTAAGTGAGGCAATTCCCAAAGAAACAAACAGTAACAAGGAAGAACTGGCTGTGGCAGCAGTCGGGCTTCATCCCTGCTGCCTCCTGCATCCCAGGTCGGAGCTGATTGCCCTGGGTCCCCTCTGCAGCCAGGGACAGGCACAGGTCACACAAGTCCCCGGGAAAGACCACAGAATCCCAGAATATTCTGAGTTGGAAGGGACCCACAAGGACCATCCAGTCCAACCCTCAGCCCTGCACAGGACCAGCCCCAAGAGCCACCCCCTGTGCCCCAGAGGATCATCCAAACCCTCCTGGAGCTCTGGCAGCCTTGGGGCTGTGCCCACTGCCCTGGGCAGCCTGGGCAGTGCCCACCACCCTCTGGGGGAAGAACCTTTTGCTGAGATCCCACCTGAGCCTGCCCTGACCCAACTCCAGCCATTGCCTGGGTGCTGTCCCTGCTCACCTGACATTGATCCCATTCCTGGGAAGGTGAATCTGCACACCTGGATACTGTCCCACAGACAGCCCAGGCCTTTTACCTGGAGAAAGGGGCCTTAAATCCCTTCCCATGCTGGTTTAAAACAAGTTGTATGGCTGGGACTCTGGGAGAGGAGCCTGGGCAGAGAAAGAGAGGTGCTGGCTGTGCAGAGCCATCCTCCTGCTGCTGAACCATCTCCACATGTCCCTGTGTCAATGTGGGACACAGACCCCACATCCCCATCTTTCCCAGAGGGGAGCAAGGATGGCAGGGGGACTGAAGAGGAGCATCTCCCCTCTGGCTGCAGATCCATCTCCCCTCTGGCTGCAGATCCATCTCCCCTCTGGCTGCAGATCCATCTCCCCTCTGGCTGCAGATCCATCTCCCCTCTGGCTGTAGATCCATGTCCCATCTGGTTGCAGATCCATCTCCCCTCTGGCTGCAGATCCATCTCCCCTCTGGCTGCAGATCCATCTCCCCTCTGGCTGCAGATCCATCTCCCCTCTGGCTGTAGATCCATCTCCCCTCTGGCTGCAGATCCATCTCCCCTCTGGCTGCAGATCCATCTCCCCTCTGGCTGTAGATCCATGTCCCATCTGGTTGCAGATCCATCTCCCCTCTGGCTGCAGATCCATCTCCCCTCTGGCTATAGATCCATCTCCCCTCTGGCTGAAGGTCCATCTCCCCTCTGGCTGTAGATCCATGTCCCATCTGGCTGCAGATCCATCTCCCCTCTGGCTATAGAACCATCATCTCCCCACGCAGCAGCACAACCCAGAGCCCAGGATGTGCTGGTCCAGCTCTGCCCGAGGCCCTGCATGGCCAGGGCTGTGTCTTGGTGACTGAGGGGAGCTGTGACCAGGGACAGGACCCGGGGAACAGCTGGAGCTGTGCCAGGGGATGTTTAGGTGGGATCTCAGCAGAAGGTTCTTCCCCCAGAGGGTGGTGGGCACTGCCCAGGCTGCCCAGGGCAGTGGGCACAGCCCCAAGGCTGCCAGAGCTCCAGGAGGGTTTGGACAACACTCTCAAGGAGAGTGTGGGATTATTGGGGTGTCTGGGCAGGGCCAGGAGTTGGACTGGATGATCCTTTTGGGTCTCTTCCAACTCAGGATATTCCACAATTCTATTGTTCTCTGACCTGAAGCTCTCCTGTACCCACAGACACACAGCACACAGCCTCTGTTATCAGAACTACTTAAAAAGTTCCCTTTCTCCTCACAAACTCTCCTGTGCTCACTGTCCTCAGCGTTCTAAAACCGCCTGAGAATTCTCAGCAAAGTACCAGTTTATAGGAAGGAATTCCAATGCTGAGACCAGAGCCCAGCACACACTGATGTGCTGAGCAATGAATGCTGTGCCCAGATGGGGTTGGGTTTGCAAGAGCCCACAGCAGGAATGGAGGATAAACTGCAGCTTGGGGGTCTTTTCATCACCCTCCAAACCATTTTATAAAAGCAGAAATTCCCAGTTTCCTCCTACATGCAGGAGAAATGCTGGAATGCCACAGTCCAGAAAAGCACTTCTAAGCACTAAAGCAGTTTTAATTCTGTCTTTCAGTAATGATGAGCAGTAACATGTTCTTGTCAGAAGGTGTCTGAGATCACATACATCCAAGGGTTTAAAGCTTATTTGATCTTTTTCTTTTTTTCCTCCCAGTCCTTACACTTGGTGCTCCTTCCTCCATGAGAAGAATTCTTTGAACTGCTGGAGTAGGGCAGGCCATGCCCTCCTTCTCTGTTGTCAGTGGAAAACATCACCCAGAGCTTCATCCCCTCTCTGACTGGCTTCCTAATGACCTGGAAAACTTTTGCTTCAGGCGTCTTCCATTTCTGCTCACTTAGGCTGCAAAACAAGAAAATAAACACTCAGCCATCAAAAGAAGAAAGAGGGAGATGCACAAAAGTTATCCACGAGGGTTCCTGGGAGAGTCACCTGGACCCACCCACAAGGTGAGACACAGACGCGAGAGTTCTCTTACCTGAGTGTCCTTGTCTTCAGCTCCACAAGCAGAGAGTTTATGAGTTCCCAGGTGACTTTGTGTCCCGAGCTGTTTGGGCATCCTGGGGAAATGATGCAGCTCAGAGTGTGGGCAGCAGGGCCAGGGAGGTGACTCTGCTCCTCTGCTCTGCTCAGGTGAGACCCCACCTGGAGTACCCTGTCCAGTTCTGGTGCCCCCAGCATGGGAAGGACGTGGAGCTCTTGGAGCGAGTCCAGAGGAGGCCACGATGTTGAGAAGGGGACTGGAGCACCTCCCCTATGGACAGGCTGGGAGAGCTGGGGCTGCTCAGCCTGGAGAAGAGAAGGTTGTGGGGAGACCTCAGAGCACCTTCCAGAGAAGCTGGAGAAGGAACTGGAGTCACAGGACAAGGGGGAGTGTGTTCACACTGCAAGAGGGGAAACCTAGGTGAGATATATGGAAGCAGTTCTTCCCTGTGCAGGTGGGGAGGCCTTTTGTTGGGGTTTAGGAATGATATTCCCCAATTTACTGCTCCCACAGGAACCCCCGCTGGCACTCACTTCCCCTTCCCCTGTAGCTGGAAGCACAAAAGGCAAAACCCCGTGCTGAGATAAGAACAATTTACTGGAAACAGCAACGAGAAAACAAAACTTAACAGCAACAATATTCATAACAAAAGGTGTAAGACAAAGAAACCCTTTAAAGGGAAAGTGTGACAATAAGGGCCATTTTCCCTTTCTCCTTTCACTTTCTCCTGCAAATGGAACAAGACAGAAAGTCCCTTTCCCCTACCCCTGGCAACTGAGGAATGACCTTCTGGATGAACCCTCAGCCAGGGACACTCAGCTATTGAAAAAGAAATTAACTCTGTCCTGGTCAAAACTGGGACAGGCTGGCGCAGGGTGCCCAGAGAAGCTGTGGCTGCCCCAGCCCTGGAAGTGCCCAAGGCCAGGTTGGACGGGGCTTGGAGCAACCTGGGCTGGTGGAAGGTGAGAGTAGATAATCTTTAAGGTCCCTTCCAACCCAAATCATTCTGGGATTCCATGAAAAGTCTTTCCAGCCAAGGTACACTCTGGCAGACCCTGCACCCCCTCCAGGGCTCAAGAGCTGGTGTAACTTAGACCTCCAGGGAGAAATGAGCCTCTTGCCCTTGTTTAGGTGGTCCATGTTCAGTGTTCTTAGACTGAAGGATGAACACCTCAAATTAGGGTGTATTCAAAGTGTTGTCAAAGTGTTGTGGTGGGTCCCTCAGAGCTGAAGTTTTGAGGAAAACAACAAAACAAAGTTATCTTCTCACGGGCTGAGGTGGTGCAAGGAGCCATCAAAATGTTTGGGGGTGGATGGGGCAAAGTCAGAGTTCTGTTCTCACTGGGGGGTACAGGACACGTCCAGAGAGGGAAGTTTGGGGTTCCAGATGTGGGAACATTCACCGAAAACTTTCCAGCTCATGAGGCTGTGCCAGTGACAGGGAACCAGACCACTGGGACAGGCCTGGGGACAACCTGCGGGACATCAATACCCAGGTCCCAGTTCCACCAGGTGAGCAGAGAGAGGAAAAGAGTGTTCAGGTGGTGATGGTTTTCAAAATCCCCATGGGGGAATCTGTAGCCCCTCAGAACCTCAGTGGAAGTTTATTTTGGAGGGGAGTGATGTGAGGTTTGTAGAAGGGCAGGACATGGTCCATATAATCAGATTAAATTAAAGAAATACTGGAACAGGTGGCAAATTCATTGTCAGAATGGCTTTATATCCACAGGTTATCTACAAGACACCAGGCAAGAAAATATTCCATGAGAATGTGGTTTATTTTGGCAAAACAGGCAAACAGAAATGAGATTGATTTTTTTTTTCTCAGCAAAGGAGGAGCGTTCCTGTCACTGCTAAACCTGCATATTTCATTGAGAAGCATTGACCCCAAGCAGAAATGTTGTCCCCAAATATCTATTCAACTCCCAAACAGATTTTTTTTTTAAATGACAAAGTGAAAGCATTATTCTTGTTAGAAAAATATATTATGTTTTCCAGCCCAGCTCAGGTGGATTCATCAGCCTGATACCCTGTCCTCCAGCCAGCCCTGACAGCACCTCCAGATCCAGGGAATGAACAGGAAAGGAAGAGAGTGTTGCTGCTCCTGTGCGTGTCCAAACTCTCTGCCAAGAGTCACATGCCAGCCTAGATCCAGGTGCTGGGGCCTGGTGGGGCTGGAGAAATATATTTTCCCACTTGCCTCCCTTAAAACCAGAAATATGGGGCCACTTTTCCCACCCACTGACTCCACTACTGAGGCAGAGCTGAGTTTTGCACCTGAAAGGGTGTTCTTTGTGAAATTCATGCCTAAATAAATCAACTTCCTACTTATCTCTGAGAAATCCGCCTTTTCTCTTCCTTTCCCTAAATACCATACATCACCTCTGAGTGCAGAATTAATTGTATGGGAGTTCAGTATTAAATATGTTAATTGGTTTATGATTTTAAATTAATTAAAGTATGGTCTTCTGGGAAATTCAGCATCTCCTGTCAAACCACTTTGTGGCTTGTAATGAGTCCAAAATCAAAATATTCTTCAACTTTCTGTTGAGTTAAAACTCATTAAAATTTATTTATTTATTTAACTTACCCATAGATTGACTTTTTTTTTCTCAATGAGTGGCTACAGCCGTTTGGTGTCTTTGTCACCAGAACCAACAGATTACCTGTGTTATTAGTGACCCACGAGGAATTCCTTTGTGCTGGTAAATCTGTCACCTCCTTTTGGTCGGGATGGAGTTTGAACAATGGGTTCTCCCTTCAATCTGTGTCTTTGAGCCCCTGCCCTGTTCCTTTGGGGGAAAGAGGTGCCCTTGGGAGGCTGTTCATCTCCTCTGTGGTGAATTGTGAGTGGTAAAGCTGAAGGGAGTTTCCTCTGCTGACTGAGAAGGAGCCTGGATGGTCCCAGCAGGTGAGGATGTCAATGGAACTGATCTGGAGGAGTTGAGATGAGCCCTGGTTTAACCCCGAAATGGACTCAGTTGGTCAGAGCCTGGTGCTGTTAATGGTGTGGGTTCAGTCTTTGGAAGGGCTGGACTTGAAGATCCTTGTGGGTCCCTTCCAACACAAGATATTTTGGGATTCTGCTCTTGAGCTGGTGGAGCAGCATTCCCATTCCAGTCAGGTGAGGGATTGGAGATGGATCTGTCCACACATTTTTCTTAATGCACAAAAAACCCAAAATGCTCCTTGAGCTTTGAACTCTGTCTTACCTGAAGATAAATTGGAAAAACAAAAGCAAAACCAAACAATACAACAAATTTGACTCACAGAAGCTCTGCACGATGGAAAAACCATCTGGCTGCAAATGGCACAACCTCCTGTTCCCTCAGCCCTTGGGGTGTGAGAGGGGCCCATGCTCAGCCTGGCTCACAGATCAAAACCCTGCATTAAAATCTGCACAGCCCAGGTCACCCTCTTTACTGCACTGGTGGGGTCCCCATCCCTGGAAGGGTTCCAAAAACATGTGGATGCGGCACTTGAGGATGTGGTTTAGTGGTGCCCGTGGTGCTGATGGTTCACAATCACAGGATATGCCAGATTGGAAGGGACCCACAAGGACCATCCAGTCCAACCCTCAGCCCTACCCAGGACCAGCCCCAAGAGTCACTCCCTGTGCCCCAGAGGATCATCCAAACCCTCCTGGAGCTCTGGCAGCCTTGGGGCTGTGCCCGCTGCCCTGGGCAGCCTGGGCAGTGCCCACCACCCTCTGGGGGAAGAACCTTCTGCTGAGATCCAACCTGAGCCTGCCCTGACCCAACTCCAGCCATTGCCTGGGTGCTGTCCCTGGTCTGGTTGGACTTGATGATCTTAAAAGTGTTTTCCAACCTTCCCAGTTCTGTGATTCTCCCCCTGTGTGCCTGTTTCCTGCTGGCATTGTTGACCTCTCCTGCTCCTGTCCAGCCTGAGCTCCAGGGCAGGGGCTCTCCCAGGATGCAGAAGCCAAACTGCACAACTCCTGTGCACACACAGAGTGGAAAAATGAGCTGCTCACCAGATATTGTCCACTAGAGAAAATAATGTTCTTCATCGCTCTTACAAGCCGGTAAATACCTCGGAGCACTGACAGCAAAGCACCATTTCCCTGCCCCCAGGAGGCCGTGGTTTCAGCAGAGAATGATTCTCACTCACAGATGAGATAATGGAAAAAAAAAAGAAAAGATTCCCAAGTGACAGTGCCCTTTGTTCCTTGGTTTAGCATCTTCCCCCCAAATCTACCTGTGAGTATGAGAAACTCCTCCAGCTGCCTGTGCTGGTTTAAAAGTAAACCGGCAGGAGAAATGAATCCAACTCAAAAGAGTTTAGAAGTCAGAACTACAATTTAATAAAAAGATTACAATAGATACACTGATACAAAGGAAAATTGGTTTCAGACCTCAAAACCCAGTTGTACAACCCANTGGGCAATTTACTCAGTGAGTCACAGGATATTTTGGTCTAATTGATGGCCCATTAGCAGACATGACCCCTCAGGTTGGGTGTGAAGGTGTTAATGATTCCCAGAGGGGAGTTACCACACCTGAATCATTGGTGTGAAGACTCTTATCTCTGCTTTCTCATGCACCCAGTTCATAGCCTGAGGTGTCAGGTGTGCCCTGGGCAGCTGCTGCAAACAATGCATCATTAACAGTTCATGATAAATGGCAGAGAGGGTATGGAATACGCAGTGCCAGTTGCATTCACACAGTGATAAACTGGTCCCAGTCACTATAACTAGGACACTGCCCCCAAACCAAAGTGTGTGTAGCCCACAGACAACATCCGTGTCCCATCCTTACTCCAGGAATCACCTCTAAGTCCTCTGGGATCACAGTCCTACCACCCTAAAGCAGCAGTTCTGAAATAAGATGGAGGGGCGAGAATAATCTTAGATATGGTTAGTGAAGGACTATTGTAGTGTATTTTCCTCCAGCCTTAATTTGTTCAATATCATGGGCTGGGAAGTTTAATCCAGAGATTTTCTGTGAACCTCACCTTGTTTTGGAGGGATTGTAGATTAATCAGAAGGACACTGAAAATAGTTAAGAAATGGGCAGATTTTGAGCAAAGCCCCATATCCTCAGGCATGGAGTGGCAAAGGTTAAATGAGGCCATTTGGTTTCTAGACTGAGTTTCCTTGGTTTTATCTTGCTGCTCTTCTCAACTGGCCTTTGGCTTCTCAGGTCACATCTGTGCCCTTGGCTATTGGAAGCTTCTCTCTGTGCTCATTGTTAGGCTGAGACCAGTGAGCTTCTGTAATCAAGAAATTAGGTGTTCCCATGTCTCCTTGAGCCAGGCTTTCCAGATCTCAGTCCTTCCTGGGACTGTGTCCTGAAAGCTTTCTGGTTTTCCTTTCTGAGATTGCTTTCCCTGTGAGCACAGTAATTGAACAGAGGATCCTCCACACGTGTCACTGGGACCAAAGAAAGGGGGATCACCAACTCTGTCTCTCTGTCACACGAGCTCTTTGGATTTCTTGGTCCAAGGGTCATGCTGGCCCAAGTAGATCCAGCCTGGAGTTGGATTTAAAGCTTTCTCCTGTGTTTTCCAGGGCTTCTCTTAGTCCTAGATTTCTTCTCTCTGCTTTGATGCTCTTCCTGACAGGTCGCTCGGATCAGCTCATAGAGAGCAGTGGGATGAACCTCATCAGCACTCAACGCTGCCTGGCTACAGGTAAAGTGGATCCTAAAATTTCAGTGAGGTTTGTTCCTGGGAAGGCTTGAAGACACACGGCTGGATGGATCTGTGCATTTTTGGTTGCACAGCCCAGGGACAGGAGAAAATCCCCCTTTGCCCTTGTGTTCTCCACCCTTAAGTCATCACTGAGCACTGTCCTCTTATCTCCTCAGTCTGCTCCAGGTCTCAACAACCCTGTTCAGCCTCAGAGCTCCTCTCAACAGCCGGTGATGGGGGCAAAACCAGGAGGTCATCCTGGACTGCACAGGAGATCGACAGCTGGGACCACTCCAGAAGTAGGAGCTGGAGTTGTACCCTGGGTCTCATCCTCCTCTAGTGTTTCAAAACCAGGTTCAGAGCTGGGCCTAAATCTGAGGTGCAGAAGGGATGAAACAGCCCAGGATGGGAGGATGAAGGGTTTGCCCTCCTCCTGCAGGGTTCAGACCACGTTTGGACACAGGGTTGGCAGCGTACACTGGCTTGAGCTCAAGCTTGTCTTGTTACTGCCCTAAGCTAAGCCTTTCTGGTTCTGTGAACTCAGCAGGTGCCCTTGGACAGCAGGGATTGTGTCTCATCTCCTTCCCATCAGCCTTGTGAGGGACAGAGCAGCAAAAGGCAAGGCAGAGTGCACAGTTAATTTACAGGGAAATTGTCTTTTCCTGTGGTCGCTTTTGTCTCCTGGCACTGCACAAAGGCATCACCATTATCTGTTTCTGCCAGCGCTTCCAGTGCTGAAATGCCTCTAATTAAAGGCATGACTAGTTGTAGATATAGGATATCTTAATTACATGTGTGTGAATAAAGCACTTAACAAGATGTGAGAGGTCCTTCCTTTCCCTTCCCTCCGAGCCAACAGATCAAAGAGCAAATGCGCTCCCTTGGGAACAGACAAATGGGGGGGTTTCTCCAGTGCTGGTTTGTCACCACACTTATCTCCACACATTCCTTGGGTTGGTGCCAGACTTTGCAAATGATTGAATGAAGAGGGATGGGGCCAGTGCTGCATCAGAGGAAGCAGCTCCTGCCCAGGGGGAGCCCAGAGATGCCCCCAGCATGGGTGGGGTGGTGCTGCCCCTCACTGCAGAGGAACAGGCCAGGTTGTCTCCTCAAGCAGCACCGACAGAGCCCACTTTGCAGGTAGATGAGCTGAATGGTTTCATCCTTTGCCTTCTTGCCCCCAGCTGGCAGGAGGCAGCTCTGCTTTAACTCTGTCCCCTTTACTGGGGCTGATGGACAACCAGAACTCTGCCGCAGAGGCACCATTTCATAGAATCATAGAATCATAGAATTGATTGGGTTGGAAAAGACCTCCGAGATCATCAAGTCCAACCCTTGGTCCAACTCCAGTCAGTTTACCAGATCATGGCACTCAGTGCCACGTCCAATCTCAGTTTAAAAACCTCCAGGGACGGTGAATCCACCCCCTCTCTGGGCAGGCCATTCCAATGCCTGATCACTCTCTCTGGAAAGAATTTCTTTCTAATCTCCAACTTAAATTTCCCCTGGCAGAGCTTTAGCCCGTGCCCCCTTGTCCTATTGCTGAGTGCCTGGGAGAAGAGACCAAGCCCCACCTGGCTATAACCTCCCTTCAGGTAGTTCTAGAGAGTGAGGAGGTCACCTCTGAGCCTCCTCTTCTCCACACTAAACACCCCCAGCTCCCTCAGCCTCTCCCCATAGCACTTGTGCTCCAGTCCCTTCCCCAGCCTTGTTGCTCTTCTCTGGCCCCGCTCCAGCACATCAATATTTCCTCCCAGAGGTCCTACATTAGGAGGTTCTTCCCAGCTCCTGCCCTCAGGGAGAAGCTCTTGCCAGTGCCAAGTGTTTTGCCATGGTCCGTAGCCATGGGTGGGCTGGCACAGCTCCAGTCTGGAGGTTGGGATGGGCAGGACAAGGGGTGCACAAGGAGAGACTTGGCCCACTGGCCCGTCCTTGCACCACGAGTTCAACAAGTATTGCTAAAAATGAGGGGCCAGAAAGATGTTCTGGGAAGGTCTACCAAACACACATCTGGGCAGATGTGCTCTCCAAGGACATTTGTTAGGGGTTGTGCTTTGTCCCCTCAAGTGATTTTCAGTGCAAGAGGAAGGTCAGTTTGGTTTTGGGTGAGGCCACCAAGAGATGAGTCTCCACTGGGAGGAATAGAGAGCCCTTTCCAGACTCTGGGGTTCTGCAGGAGAATTGTTCCCTCTGGGACAGCTGAGGAGGGAAGAGTTGCAAAAGCTGGAGGGTCACTTGCTCGGAGATGAGTGAACCAAAAATGCCACCAGACAACTCATCTGGACTGCAGTAACTTTTTTTTACAGCCTGAACTCCAATGCAGAAGCCAAGAGCATAATGTGGCAGGTTTATTGAATAACATCTTTAGTGCTCTGTGGCTCTGGACAACACAGGAACTTAACACTCCATGGAAAACAGCTTGGAGAGACAAAAACAATTAAATATCACCAAAGCTTTTTGTTCTGAAGAAAGCTGGAAGTGGCCCTGAGAGGGTTTCCAGCAGCTCTCCATCAATTACTCTCACCTGCATTTCATTTCAAGTCAAACACAACAGTTTGGGAGCATCCCTGGGCTGACACTAATCTGGCGTTGTGTCCAGAGCAGTTTATTGGCTCCAGTGAAAACAGCCCCTGGAATCTGTCTGTCTGTTAAGTGAGTGCAAACATTCACATTAAAGTTAAAGTGCACCGTATTTCTAAAGCAATTGAGAGACTTTTCAAACAGCTTTTAGGGTGTGCTTCCAGAGGGAAAGGTGCTCAAGCCACACCGGTTATGAGACCTCACTGTAATCTGAAGGTGTAACACAAACCCTTTGGAAAATCCCAGCTCAGCTCCCCGGGTCTGCCAGGAGGAAGGGGGTGCTCCCAGGCCAGCCCTGCCCTCCAGGAGAAAGGCAAGGCAGCAGCCAAGGTCACTCATTCATCAGCTTTACCGCATCCCTGGCCAGGTGCCACCAAAGCGTCCCTAAATGATGCTCCTGGACAAGTGTCCTTGGCACGAGGGGAAGCACACTTGGCTTGCAAAGCCTTGGTCTTGCCAGAGGGAATCCACTGGGAATGAGAGTTACTGGGGACACTGGGACGTGGTGAAGGAATAAGGACAAGCTTCCTGTGAATGTTTAGGTGCTGTAATTGCACTTCCTTTGATTTTTGTGCACTGGGCATAGCAATTAGGAAACCACAGTACAACACAGTACAGCTCTGCCTAGAGATGGCTGGGGGAAATCCCTCTGTGGGTCAGGCTGGAAGGGACCACAGTGGGTCATCTGGTCCCACCTCCTGCTCCAGCAGGGCCATCCCAGAGCACATGGCACAGGATTGTGTCCAGAGGGCTCTGGAATATCCCCAGTGAGGAGACTCCACAGCCTCTCTGGTCTCTGCTCAGTGCTGGGTCACTGCACAGCAAGGAATTTCTTCCCCCTGTGCAGGTGGCACTTGCTGGGCATCAGTTCCTGCCCATCCCTCTTGCGCCATGGCTGGGCCCCCCGAGCAGAGCCTGGTCCCTGCTCTGCCCCCTCCCTGCAGGCACTGCCCCCCATGGGCAGGTGCCCTCTCAGTGCCTGCTCTGGAGGCTGAACTAGCAATAAAAAATTCAGCTTCCCATTTAAAGTCAGTGTTTGGCCTGTTGGAAATTCCTCCTCTTGCTCTTGGGAGGTGGATCCCAAGAGGTGCAGGCAGGTGGATCTTTTGTTCTCTCGTGGTTTGTGAAGGCTGTGGGTGGTCTCTGCTCACCCAGGGATGCTGTGCAGGGTGGAAAACGTGTGGGGTCTCTCTCCCACCCAGCAATAACTCAGACTTCAACAGGTCTTTAATTCCAACACAAACGATGAAGCCTCCTCATTGCTTCCACCAGGAGCAGGGAGAGGAGGGAACAAACCCACCTGGGCTGTTGGCATTCCCATTTCCACTTACTGAGGATGAGGTTGGCTCCCGGATGGGGGGACAGGCATCTCCAATCCCTCCTGTCAGCAGCCCCACCCAGGATGGGACCCAGCAGAGCATCACTGGGGTGAGGGGTTGGGCAATCACCAAACCCACGGTACAGCAGTGCCAGTGGGTGGCTCAGAGTGACAGAATCACAGAATGTGCCGAGCTGGAAGGGACACACAAGGACCATCCAGTCCAACCCTCAGCCCTGCCCAGGACCAGCCCCAAGAGTCACCCCTTGTGCCCCAGAGGATCATCCAAACCCCTGGAGCTCTGGCAGCCTTGGGGCTGTGCCCACTGCCCTGGGCAGCCTGGGCAGTGCCCACCACCCTCTGGGGGAAGAACCTTCTGCTGAGATCCCACCTGAGCCTGCCCTGACCCAACTCCAGCCATTGCCTGGGTGCTGTCCCTGGTCCCCCCAGAGCAGAGATCAGTGCCTGCCCCTCCTCTGCCCCTCCCCAGGGACTTGGACCTGCCCTGAGGTGTCCCCTCAGCCTCCTCTTCTCCAGCTCAACACCCCAAGTGCCCTCAGTGTCCTCACACGCTGCCCCTCCAGGCCCTGACCCATCTCAGTGTCCCTCCTTTGGACACTCTGCAATGGCTCAATCTCTCCCTTCCATTGTGTCCCCCCAAACTGCCCCACTCTTGCAGGTGAGGCCGCCCCAGTGCAGAGCAGAGCGGGACAATCCCCTCCCTCCCCCTGATGCCCCCCAGGACAGGGATGTCCCTCCTGGCTCCAGGCCACTGCTGACTCGTGCCCAACTGGCCACTGACCAGGACCCCCAGGGCCCTTTCCTGGCATTGCTTTCCAGCCCCTCATTCCCAGTCTGTCCATACATCCAGGGTTGCCCCATCCCGGGTAGAATCCAGCATTTCTCCTTGTTGTACTTCCTACGGTTGGTGATGAGAGGAAAAGGGAAAGGTCCTGCCCGCTGTGGTTGTCTCTGTCCTCTGGCCCCCAGACCAGGCTCCCAGGGTCCTTTCCATGGCTGGTCAAGCTCCCAGGACCCTTTCCATGCCCTGCCCCATGATCTCCATCACCTTCAGAGCCAGCAGGCCTGGATTTGGAGCTGCAGAAGCTTCCAGGGATGTGCAGAGCGAGCGGAGCTGCTCAGGTGCAGCCTGGCCCAGTCTCTCCCTTCAATGCCTTTCATCTTCCAGCAATGTAATAAATAGCAACCACCCATATTTCCCCTGAGCTTGGATAAGCTTTCCCTCTTCGTGACATTACCGTTTTCTCATGGATCAATTTTTCCCCTGTCTTGGCTCCTTTTTAGGGTGGATTAAGTTGTTTTGATTAAATGAAAATGCTGGTGTGTCAGCAGGGAGGCTCAGGGGTTCTGCATCACATAAACACCCTGCGAGGAGGTGGGGAGGACACCGAGCTGCTGTGTGGTGCAGGAGAAGTGGCACCCTCAACATTCATCCCCGCACTTCATTAGCTCATGGCAATAAATTCCGTGTCTCAGCTTTCTGTTTCGTTGCCATAAAACATAATGGAGTGTTTCCAAGTTGAAGCCGTGGCATTGGGTATAATCTGTCCAGCAAGCAATAAAGCAAGGTGCTTTTAAAGCATTTACTCCATTGCTTCAATCCCAACATAACCACCTTCCTGGAATAATTCAGGGGGAGCAGGGACTGGAATGTGATGAGTCAGCTCTGGGTGCCTGGGGAGTTTTCAGGCCCTTTGTGTGTGTTCTCCTCTTCTGAGATGCAAAAAGGCAGAATCTCCACCCCAGGTAACTCCTGCACGTTGTTGCCATAGTTACCTGAACACTTTATAATCATCAATAGATTAGTTCTCCTAATGCAGGGCTGTGGTCAGGGATTAAAACCATGTCCCTTTTACAGAGGGAAAGCCAAGGCAGACAGTCCAAGGACACGCAGGAGGCAAAGCCAGGAATTGAAATGCAGCCTGAAGGTGTCTTTGTTGGACTCCAAATGCAGCCTTGAGCTTCTGACTCCTCTCTGGTGGCCTCTCATTCATGGCATTTCCCACCCTCAGCACCTCCAGTGACTCCCCATCCCTGAAATTGTCCAAGGCCAGGTTGGATGGGGCTTGGAGCAACCTGGGCTATTGGGAGGTGTCCCTGCCCGTGGCAGGGAGGGGAAAGGAGATGATCTTTAAGGTCCTTCCAATCCAAACTATTCCATGATTCTGGGATTCTCTGACACCTTTCTTTGAGGCTGGAAATGGTTTCCCTGTGTGCTGCAGGCACATCCCACTTGGGAAACCCCCTGCATTCCTCTCCCCTGCCTGTCTCAGACAAGGAGCACGTCCCTCACCTGCCCAGCGGTGGGGACAGGCAGCTGGAGGGCCTCAGTGGGGTGTTTTTCTCTCCAAATCCATCTCTGAGATACATCTGGGAAAGTGACACAGGACACATCATAAATTGCACTTTTAAATATTTTTCTCTATGCCTCCTAAAGGGGTCAAGGGAAAGGCTATGAAAGCATGAGCTCTCTCAAGAAGAAATATCAGCAACACTAAATCATATTTGCCTTGAGGTTCCTAAAGAAAAGAAAAGAAAAAAAATACCTTATTTTTGTTGTCTCATCTGGAATTTTTGCAGAAAAGCAAGCAACGTTTTGCCAGCCAGAAGATAAATTGAGCTCAAAACCTACAGCAAAGTTCAACGTGGGAAGGTCTTCGCCTTAGAAATTCTGTTCCTTAGTAGGAATGTTGAGTATTTTTTTCTTACCTTAGATTAAAACAAAGAAGGTAAAAATCCTGTTTAGCACACACATACTTATGCATACACGTGATTTTTTTTACAGATAGTTTTCAAATTGATCCCTACAATGACAAAATTACAGTGTTACAGCACCAAAAAAAGGCCTTTCTGATCATGTCTGGCATTTACAGAGAGTGAAACACTTTGAAAATCCCCAGTTACATTTTGAGACCTCCAGGTAACTTAAAAAACCCAGTTTCCATGTCCAGGGGCTACTTCAGTGTCTAATTACAGAGGCAATTCTGTAAGAGCTATGGAGAAATCATTAATTGACCTTGGACTTCACTTTCTTCATTTCCTCTCCTCTGAGATGGTGTAAATCCAAAGCACAGCAAGGACATGGAGCTGCTGGAGAGAGGCCAGAGGAGGCACCAGGATGGGCAGGGGATGGAGCGGCTCTGCTGGGAGGGAAGGCTGGGACAGCTGGGATTGTTCAGCCTGGAGAAGGGAAGCCTTGGTGGGACCTCACGGTGGCCTTCCAGGACCTGATAAGATGGAGAGAGACCATTTCTAAGGGCTTGGAGTAGCAGGACAAGGGGAATGGCTTCCCTCTGCCAGAGGGCAGGGATAGATGGGGTATTGGGAAAGAATTGTTGCCCAGAGAAGCTGTGGCTGCCCCTGGATCCCTGGAAGTGTCCAAGGCCAGGTTGGACGGGGCTTGGAGCAACCTGGGCTGGTGGAAGGTGCCCCTGCCCATGGCAGGAGATGATCCCTGAGGTCCCTTCCAACCCAACCCATTCTGGGGTTCCATGATTCTTTCACACTCTTTGACTGATCTGCAGCACAGCAAACACCTCCTTGGCCTGATCCAGGCCCTGCCTGAGCCAGAGGGAATCCTTTCCCTGGGCAGGATCCCCAGTTTCTCACGTGCAGGGTGAAAAGCATTTCTTAAAGGGCCCCAAGGAAAGCAGAGCAGCAATTGCAGGGAGCAGAGGACTTGCACACCCAGCCAAAGCTGTTGGCTGCTCCTGCCCATCCCAACGCAGACAAAAAGAATTCTTTAAACCCCAAAGTTTCATTAGTTTCTGCCAATCATTTCTGCCCATCCACCTTAATTAAACTTTACCATTCAACTCTCAAGCAACAGTTACACACAAAGAAGGTTAAAAGTCTCCCTCTTTGCCTTCTCCTTGTGTTTTGGGAGAGGTTCCCTGAGTGGTCCATTTTGAATTTAAATGCTAGCTACTAATTTTATTTCAAATTAACTGTCCTGCGAAGTAAATTTCACAAGTCTTTGCAGTTCATCAACAAAATTAAAACAGTTAAGGAAGGGATTTGCTGATGGAAGATGCTAAAAATGTCTGTCTTTAATTAATCCTGAGAAGAGCATGCTGAAGTGGAGAGCCTTTACTTCACGTCAGCATTTCCCTGTCTACAGCATTATTAATTCAAGGATCACAGGCTGGGTTAAGGTTTGTTGAGACGGAGATTGTTGGAGCTCGGCCACTTATTCAGGTTGATTTGGGTTTGTGGGTAGAAGAAACTGTTCCCTAGGCAAGCATGGGAGCACTGACAGCTCCCAAAAAATAAGCTTTGGGGTCTGTCAGGACATCCAGAGGGTGAGGGAGGGATTGATGGCAGGCTCCATTCCCAAGTGTGTGGGGGCAGGTACAGGTGAGACCACACAGTGGGATGGATGTTGCAGAAGGGAAGGACCAGGCACAGTCTCAGAGCAGCACAAACCTGTGTAAAAGTTTGGGTCGGCTCCCAGACAAGCTCTGAGGAGCCCAGGACAGTCTTCCCCCCCCAGCCCCATAAAATAGAGAAAGGAGAAAAAAAGTAGCAGAGGAAAATTGCAACAAAAATATATTTCTACATATATATCTATTTATAATTATATACAATGAAACACTATATACATATGAGTAGGGACCCCAAGGGAACCCCAACCAACCCCAATGGGAAAAGGGGAAAAGGGAAGGGGAAAAAGGACAAAAAGGGGTAAAAACACAACAGATATACTGTGGTAGTTTTAAATTTTAGGCTTTGGCTAGGTTTGCTGTTTTTT
>VWZG01008953.1:29871-47010 GCA_013396735.1 Grallaria varia
TTTGGATGATCCTCTGGGGCACAGGGGGTGACTCTTGGGGATGGGCCTGTGCAGGGCTGAGGGTTGGACTGGATGGTCCTTGTGGGGTCCCTTCCAGCCCAGGAGATACTGTGACTCTGGAATTCTGTGGGTGTTTCTAGGGAACCAAAAACTGGGAATGGCACGAGCAGCAGGATCAAGGTCTCAGCTGAAGCAGTGGGGTGAGGCCCTGGGTCACCAGCAAGGAGAAAACAGGAGGGGAGAGGGTGAATGTGCAGCAACAAGCCTCATGTGTCTCCAGCACAACTGCCCAGGAGCCCTGAGAGGCTTGGAAAGGCATCGTGGGGTTGTCCTGGTCACTGGCACAACCCCCGGCTGCTCCCACTGTGCTCCCTGGGTAACCAGTTCCCTCACTAAGTAGTTGGTTTAAATAAGAACATCTATCTTCTAAATTGTGTGTATCAAACAATCAATCACTTGGAGGCTGCAAACCTCCCCAAATCTGTAATTATGGTGTCACAGCTGATTGTGATGAAAGTGAAGCTGTCAGGGAGACATTTGGGAGACAAACACACTCGCACACAGCAGCTCTCCCCAGAGTGCTATGCCAAGCTTTGCTGCCATATGGGGCCATGATTAATAGCCCAGCCTATATGTAAATATTTAGCTGTTTAGGAAGCAACAGGATCCAATTACCTTTCAACCCATTTCTCTCCTTATGATAAAATACAAAGCAGAATTTCTTATTATTTTTTCCCTTAAAAAAAAGATGAAAAAAAAAAAAAAAAAGCCCCGATGAGTCATATTCCAGTGATGATATTAAAGACATTCTTCTCTGTGCCTAAGGTAATACAGGCTGAGAGCTCAGCTGGGCAAGGCAGCTGAAATCTCTTATTTTCTCATTACTATAATGTCCCTCTCCAAGGAAGGCAGCGCTGGCACTTTCTGCCGCTCACCCTCGTGACTGTCACCGTGACAGTGGCCTGGAAGCACAGCTCTTGCTGGTACATGATACAATCTGATGCAAAGCTTTTATCATGAGCGCTGCGGATTTTAGGATGATCCTTCAAGTTTGCAGCTGCTGGGAGGAATTGCTGCCCGAGAACCACAGCAGTCCCTGGGGGCAAAACAGGACCTTTCGGGCTCTCCCAGCGGGAGGGAGAGTTTGAAGCTCAGCTTTGTGTGTGCCCAGAGTGGTGAAGAAAGGAGAAAAATGAGCCTCCACAACAACTTCATTTTTTAAAAACTATTTTTTTTTCGACTTTTCTGGCAAGGTCAACATTTTTGACTGTGTTTTGCTTGCCCAGCAGGACTGTCCATTTCTATGGCCCAGCCCTCTCCACCCTCTCCTCGTTGCCCCAGCACATCCTCCTGGGGCAACCCTGGGAACTTCTCCTGGCAGGTTACAAGTGTTGTTTGCTGCCCTCCTTGTCTTGATATATGAGTATTCCCACAGCCTGGGTCCTCAGGCTCTGGGCACAGGTAGACTGGACTGCTTGAAAATCCTCTTTAATCATGGGAATAATTCCTGAGGGAGGTGCTCACTGAAACCTGGGTGAAGGTGGTATGTCCTGCATGACCCCACTCCTCTTTGTCTCAGTGCTGCTGAAGCAAAGTGCAGGTGGTCCTGTGGGCTGTGGGAGACATCCAGACCAACCATTTCCACACCATCAATCCCTCCCCGTCCTTGGATTTGCACAACTGAGGACACAACTAAACCTCAGTGGTGTTCAGGGCACTCAGAGCTGTCACCGCAGTCACAGCCATTGGACACCAAACACTGTGTGCTTGTTATCAGGACAGGGCTCTGGCTGTGCCCAAAGACCCAGCCTGGCACAACAGGAGTTTCAAACGCAGGACCTGGAGTGCTGTTGGTCCCTCATTCAGCAGAGGGATGCCTGTTGTCCAGCTCCCGTGGGAATGCCATGGGACCAGATGGGAACCTGGCTGGGGGGTCCCGGTACAGGCTGTCTCCTGCACTAGTCCTTGGGAAATAATGCCAGAGAGTTCCCAGCGTGGGCAGGGGAAAGCTGTGCCTCTGGCTGCTGTGGGACGTCGCCGTGGCCAAGGCTGGCAGTGCCAGAGCTCTGGCACTCCACTCGGTTGGTCCTGAGCACCAAGCTCTGTGAGATGGGTGAGTCCAGGGCCTGAGCTGCTGCCCTGGCCCTGTCAGGCAGGATGCCCAACTGCGACGGTCAAAAACCACACAGACCCATCTTGGGGGCAAAAAGCTGGAACATTTATTGAATACACCTGTGACAATATATAGAACCAAAAGGCAGGGTGTGTTAATCATAGAATCACAGAATCATAGAATTGATTGGGTTGGAAAAGACCTCAGAGATCATCAAGTCCAACCATTGGTCCAACTCCAGTCTGTTTATTAGATCATGGCACTCAGTGCCACGTCCAGTCTCAGTTTAAAAATCTCCAGGGACGGTGAATCCACCCCCTCTCTGGGCAGGCCATTCCAATGCCTGATTACTCTCTCTGTAAAGAATTTCTTTCTAATATCCAACTTAAATTTCCGCTGGCAGAGCTGAAGCCCGTGCCCCCTTGTCCTATTGCTGAGTGCCTGGGAGAAGAGACCAAGCCCCACCTGGCTATAACCTCCCTTCAGGGAGTTCTAGAGAGTGAGGAGGTCACCTCTGAGCCTCCTCTTCTCCAGACTGAACACCCCCAGCTCCCTCAGCCTCTCCCCATAGCACTTGTGTTCCAGTCCCTTCACCAGCCTTGTTAATAGGGAGGCAGAATATGCTAATAGGGACGATTTATGTTAGTTAGGGTTTAGACAACTAATTAGCTACATTTCGCGATAGAACAAGTATTTCTCATATATGAGCCACCTGGAGGAATACAGGGCCTCAACAGGATGGCAACAAATCAACAGAGTCCACTCACTCCTGCCGACAGGAGACAGGGCTAGAGAACTGCAAACAGTCTTCTCAAGGCCAGGCCTCCTGTTTTGTCAGGGAGAGGAATTCCTTTCAGTTTCTGTTATCCATGGCCTGCCGCTCATTCCCTCTAAATCTCCATCTGTTAATAGCTGAGGTCCGATTCCAACACCCAGCCACTCTCCAGACCTGCAGTGGGTGCTGTGGGTCACTGCCTCGCTGTTCCTGCACAAAGGGCTGCCCAGGGGATGCTCCAGCCCTTCAGCACCTCCATCGTTTCTGCCACTCGGCTGCTGGAATGGAGGGGGATGAGCACTGACTTGGGGGGAGGAAAATAAAACACCCTGTGCTGCTGGGTGGTCCCTTGGGGAGTTCAGGGGGCAAAGATGGACATGCTGGACCACCATGAGGAAGCAGAGCGTGGGAGAGACATGATGTGTACAGGAGGAAAAGCATCCGGTGGATGGGGAACCAGAACTGCCCAAAAATTGGAGACCTGTTCCCAGAGGAGCTTTCACAGGAACTCAGGTCAGCAAATGCTGCCCTGTGCTGGATTTCACTGCTTTGAAGGAGGAAAACATTAAAATAACCTGGTCTTGTGGGAGATGTCCCTGTCCATGGCAGGAGGTGGAATGGGATGATCTTTAAGGTCCCTTCCAACCCCAACCAGTGCGTGATTCTGTGGAAGATGCCCCAAGACACTTCCAGTGTAGCTGAGCCTCCCCCACACCTGCAGAGCCCCTGCCCAGCTCCCAGAGGTCACCCAACCCACTGTGATCACTGTCCCCAGGGCTGCCAGGGGGACACTGCCTGTCCTGGGACACTTCCCACTCCCACTTCCCACTCTGGATCCCTGGCCAGGCAATCCCAGCACTGCCAGGGGAGAGGTTTTTTCAATGACAACTTAATGTCTAATCTGGCAAATGTTTGTTTTGTGAAAAGGTGCATTATGGTCTCGCCAGCACTCAGAAAATTGTGGGTTTAACAATCTCTAGTCAATCCAAGGTGCATTTAAAGCAAAATGGCTTGTTATAAAACACAGGCAGCTTTACAATTACTGATAGAAGAGGTCAGCCAGGATTTAAGAAAGGCATCTCTGCCCTCTGGAAAGGCCTGGCCATGAGCATAATTTTGGAATCAATCACTTTAGTTGTATTTTTACAATTTGTATGTTTGGCATTGAATTGGAATGATTTTTACATATACATAGTAGTTCATACACCATGAATGCAGTTAATTTGGCTTTTGGGGGTGAACCTCTTTAACAGGTTTGAATTTCTTTTAAGTCCAAAATTAAATCCCAGGTTTCTATTGTTACACTATTTTATTGAGGAGTAATTATGGATATTTTCTATCATATTTGCTGCTGGGATTTTTTTCTCCCTAATTATACTTTGCATTACACTGATCCTTAGAGATAGTGGAGTCCTGGCTGGACCCTCACAGGCCTCATGTCCAACCTCAACCATTCTCTGCTTCTGCTTTCTGTGAGACAGGAACATCTGTGGGGCTTGATCGCTTCAAATGCTGCGTAAAACATGTTAAAGTCTGTTTATTTTGTATTTTTTTCCTACTGATAACAGGTGTGTACTGGAGAAAGGAATTTTGCACCCATCAGGAAACTGGGCTTTGCTGCTTCTGGATGGCCCCACGTGCCAGGTGGTTCCTCAGGAGGCTTCAGCAGAGCTATTTCTGCTTTATGCTGATCCAGAGAGGCCTCAGACAGAGCAAGGCAGTGGGAAAGGCTTCCAAGAGAGGAAGAAGAAAGGACAGACTAAGAGCAGCAGGAAAGCCCCGTGCTGTGAGTGCCTGGAGGCTGGAGCTGGAGTGGGATGGGACACTCGGGAGATGTCCAAGTGTTTCCAACTGGGACTTGCTCAGCAGTTCCTGGAAGGATCCAGGGCAGCTCAGCCCTCTGGCCACTGCCATCGTGGGGTCTGAAGGGACAACAGCAAAAGCAGCACCGAGACACTGGTAAGAACTGAGGCTCCAGAGGATCCCAGAGAAGGGTCCTCTGGGATTAGCCCTGGGTGGTGCCAACACTGCAGGGAGGGGGAACAGGGAAGGGATGGGACAGGGAAAGGATGGGGAAGGGAAGGGATGGGGAAAAGAAAGGGATGGGGAGAGGGAAGGGATGGAGCAGGGGAGGGATGGGAGCAGGGAAGGGATGGGGCAGGGAAGGGATGGGGCAGGGAAGGGATGGGGCAGGGAAGGGATGGGGCAGGGAAGGGATGGGGCAGGGAAGGGATGGGGCAGGGAAGGGATGGGGCAGGGAAGGGATGGGGCAGGGAAGGGATGGGGCAGGGAAGGGATGGGGCAGGGAAGGGATGGGGCAGGGAAGGGATGGGGCAAAGAAAGGGATGGGGAGAGGGAAGGGATGGAGCAGGGGAGGGATGGGAGCAGGGAAGGGATGGGGGCAGGGAAGAGATGGGGCAGGGAAGGGATGGGAGATGGGAAGGGATGGGGTAGGGGAGGAATGGCCATGCACACCAGGAGGAGGGAGGGACATCGACCTATTGGAGCAAGTCCCGTGGAGGCCACAGAGATGTTCTAAGAACTGGAGCTCCTCTTCTCTGGAGCCAGGCTAGGAGAGATGGAAGTATTTCCTTGGAGAAGAGAAGGCTCCAGGGAGACCTGAGAGCCCCTTTCAGTGTCTAAAGGGGCTTCAAGAGATCTGGAGTGGGACTTGGGACAAAGGCTTGGAGTGACAGGACAAGAGGGAATGGCTTCCCACTGCCAGAGGGCAGGGATAGATGGGATATTGGGAAGGAATTCTTCATTGGGAGGGTGGGCAGAGCCTGGCACAGGGTGCCCAGAGAAGCTGTGGCTGCCTCATCCCTGGAGGTGTCCAAGGCCAGGTTGGACTGCATTTGGAGCAACCTGGGCTGGTGGAAGGTGTCCCTGTCCATGGCAGAGGGTGTTGGAAGGAGATGAGCATTAGGGTCTCTTCCAACCCAAACCATTCAATGATTCTCTTTCAAGTTAGAAGACACCAAATTATTAATGGATTTCTCTTGTAGAGGGGATCTGTTTTTTCCCTTTCCTCACTCAGATGACATCATGTTCAGCTTGTGGGATCCAAATGCCAGGGCTGCTCTGTCCAAAACAGGGTAAAAGCTCCATGGATGGAGGATCCGAGACAAGAGAGACCAAGGACTTCTCAGGTGGGCAGGGGAGTCTCTGGGGTCAGTCCAGCAAACAGACAGATAAGGCTCCTGTGGGTGCTGTGCCAAGCTGGACACACACCATGAGGACCAGCCCGGTAGGGGGGACATAATTGTCTTCAGTGAGTCAGTCGGCTCTTTGAAAGCTGATCATCACTTTTTTTTAGGGCTTTTGAATGGGCGAAGATTATTCTCTCTCATCTCTGTGAGATCCTACAATGTGATGAAAGCACATGATAATGTGCAAGAAATAAAATTATCCAGGCTTTGCTTGGAAAATAAGGGTCTGGCATTGCTGCACTGGTACTTATTAAGACTTCATGTGCTGTTTGCAATAGTATCTCACATCTTTCCTATGCAGAAGAAACCCGCTGGTTCCTTCCAAACTCCTCCTGAGCTATTCTGGTAATTATCTGTCAGGTCTTCCCAGGGCATCCAGGGCTCCTGCAGGAAAGTAAATGCAGTTCCAGCCTCAGAGTGCTTCGACACCAAGCAGAGCTGGGCCACGAGATCAAGTTAAACACTTAAATCCAAGGAGTTACTCTTTTCAGATGACCCTCATCCCCTTCACCAAGCCCTGAAGAAAGAAGATGGATTGTTTGCTGGAAAACATTTATGTGCTGGGAGGGACCTTATCAAAGTCAACAGAAGCAGAGCTGTATCCTCCTGCTTCCCTGCCATGGTTCAGGTTCCTGCAGGGTCTACCTGAGTGCCACAGAATCACAGAATCATTTGGGCTGAAAAAGATCTCAAAGATCATCAAGTCCAACCTTTGAGTGATGCCCACCCTGTCAGTAGCACAGGCAGCCCTTTGCCAGCCAAGGCACTGCCCACAGTGGGCACTGATACAAGGCCCTCTCTTTCCCACTGTCCACGACACAGTTAATTGGGATTATGGGTAGCCAAGTCTCTGTCCATGGAAGTTTCTATTCCCTCATTCAAAGTCAGGATTTCCTCCAGTTTCCGTGGTAACAAACTTGGCAGGGATGGGGCACACAGCCCTGTCATGCCCTGGGCAATGCCAAGGGTGCAAGGGTGAGGGAGAACTGAGAAGAACCCCACCAGCTTGGCTGCAGTTCCACACCCACCAGGCTGTGGGGACCAGACAGAGGCACAGACAC
This sequence comes from Grallaria varia, assembly GCA_013396735.1. Taxonomy (NCBI): domain Eukaryota; kingdom Metazoa; phylum Chordata; class Aves; order Passeriformes; family Formicariidae; genus Grallaria; species Grallaria varia. The sequence continues at coordinate 37,030 of VWZG01008953.1, forward strand.
GAGGGCCCTGCCAGGACAAGGTCAGTGCAACGCCAGTCTTGCCATGGTCAGGCAAAACAGGACAGTCCTTCAGCCAGCTGTGCCGGGCAGGACAGAGCAGCACCACTGGACCCATGGTTGGTTACACAACTGGAGCTCCCTGTGCCCACACGGCTCCAAGGGGCACAAAAGCAGCTCAGAGGGACACTCAGATTCTCATGGCTGACCCTTCCAAAAAGCACCTGACTTGGACATGACAGAGTTAGGAGAGAAACCTTCCCTACATGAGGTAAACCATGCAGGTGTGAGTTCTGTGTGTGGCTGCTCCCACCCCCTCTCCAGACCTCCCGTAACCCAAATCCTAACCCAAACCCTAACCCACCCACTCCTGAAATCTCCCCTAACCCAAATCCTAACCCAAATCCTAACCCAAACCCTAACCCTAACTCTAACCCAAACCCTAACCCACCCACTCGTGAAATCTCCTCTAACCCAAATCCTAACCAAACCCTAACCCTAACTCTAACCCTAACCCAAACCCTAACCCACCCACTTCTCAGATCTCCCCTAACCCAAACCCTAACCCAAATCCTAACCCTTGCCCTTCGCACAACACTCCTCAAGAAGCTGTTTCACGGTGGTGTTTGCACACAGAAGTGTTTTGGGGTGATGCCAAAAGGAAATTGCTTATACGAAAGTGAAGCCTCTGTTTGTGTTTTCATGTCTGCAGGTACAACCCATCCCTGAGGGTGGGCACCACCCTTCTTGTGCTGGGGAAGGCTGACGGAGTGATGGGCTGTTCCAAATCCATGGAATAGCAGGGTGGTCTCACTGCAGGGCCCTTTGGAGCACCTCAGAGACCACCCCAGTGTCTCTGCCACACGACTGTGCCCTCAGTTCATCCAGGCATGGGTCTGGGGAACACCAGGGGCTGTGAGGACGGGCTTGGTCCTGCAGCAGGGTGGAGACAGGAGCCCTCAGGCTGCTCCACAGGTTCCTTCAGAGCCCACTCACCTCAAAGGGCTGACCAAGCATCAAGGAGCTCACAGGACCACTGACCAGGCTGCAGTGCCAGAACCAGGGAAGACCTCTCTTCTCCATTGGGGAATGGCTAAATATGAATATCTGCTCGTACATGGATCCCACTGAGATGCGCCTCTGAAGAGCATCCCACAGGACCTGCACAGGCTGACGTGTCCCATCCCTATTGCGAGGGAAACTCATGGACACCACGAACTGACGAACATGATCAAGGTAATGCCGTTTATTGTTGTGAACACACCCCTTCAATAACCGAGATAGCCCACACGCTTCACACACACTGCAAACCACCCTGGGACTGCTTAATGCGAATAACACACAACTCTACTGGTGTAAAATAAAGTCCTCGTGATCTCTCTCTGTGGCCGTTGTTTTTCAATCTTCTGCTGCAGCTTCTCTAAGTTTACATTCTTCTCCCTGTTGATCTCCAAGGAGGCTTCTTTAAAGTAGCTTTTCACTGCAGTCTTAAAGGACTCGCAGCATAACTGCATCTAAAATTGCAGGGTCACTCACATGTCCATTTTCTGCAAGAAATTTCCCAACACATCCCCTGTCACCCTCTGCTGCCTCCCATTGCTGCTCTGCTCCAAGGGACCAGGAGGACAGGGGCAGGGCAGGGGCTGCCTGGGCTCCACCAGAGGAAGAGGGGGTGGTTTGGCACCAGAGTAATGCCCAGAGAGAGGGGACGGGTGTCCTGTGGGAAGGAGAGGGGATGACCTACCACAAAATCACCATCCTGTCGCCCTCAGAACTGAGGCTGTGGACCATAAACCCTGCACAGGCATGGGGAGGTGAGCAATCACCTCTTGGGAAAGTCAAGACTGCCATTCAGTCCTGTGTGGCTGCAGAGGCAGAGGCAGAAGGTGGGGACATCATTAGACCATTGATAATGACGTGCAGGGCACAGCCATTGCAATAGGATTTGATAAAAGAGGCATTTCCAGAACCAAGGCCTCCTATTGCTACTTTTACTGAAAGCATCAGCAGTGCTGGCAAATGGCCCTGCTCCTTCTGGCATGTCCTGGTGTGCAGCCACTGCCAGGGATGGGGGGATTTGTGCTCTGCACCTCTGGTCCAAAAGCAGGATGTGGCAACAGGTCCAGTGTGGTTGGCTGGGAGAGGCTCAGCACCAGGGAAGGACATGGTGCTGGGGGGAGTCCTTTCTTTTCCCCTTCCTTTCCAGCTGAATCCAGTGGTGTGGCTGCTGAAAGGAGTGGACTGGGACTCAATGTCTGTGCTGGCTCCTTCCACATTTGCCTTCCCTGCTGCCCTGCCCCAGCCCAGGGTCTTCTCCTCTTTGGATTTCCTCTGGTCAAGCCATCTTTGGGTGCTGCACTTTCACTCTCTGGGTGTTTCAGAGGACACAGCCAGGCTGCTCAGGCTCCACAGCTCTGGCGTGGCTGAAAATGCTTCCCATAACTTCTTGTGCTGCACAAATATTGGTGGTCACAGAACCCCAGAACGGTTTGGGTTGGAAGGAACCTTAAATCATCCAGTGCCACCCCCTGCCATGGGCTGGGACACCTTCCACCAGCCCAGGTTGCTCCAAGTCCATCCAACCTGGCCTTGGACACTTCCAGGGCTGGGGCAGCCACAGCTTCTCTGGGCACCCTGTGCCAGGGCCTGCCCACCCTCACAGGGAATGCTTCTTTCCACGTATCTAAACCAAACTTCCCCCCTGTCACAGGGAGCCCATTAGTCCTCATCCTGCCCCTGCAGTGATGGTCTCTGGTGTTTGGTGAAGAGTTCAATATCGGTGTTGAATCTCCTAAAGACATCATTGCCTGTTGGAATGTCCCTGTGCCAGGAAGTGCTGCAATGAGTAGGGCTCACCAGCACCATGCCATGGAATATCCATGTTGGATATTAGGAAAATATTCTTCATGGAAAGGGTTTCAAAGCACTGGAACAGGAAAGTGATGGAGTCACAACAGGAAGTGTTCCAAAAACCTGTGCATGTGGTACTTGAGGACATGGCTTGGTGGTGATCATGGTGGTGGTGCTGGGTTGATATTTGGACCTGGGGATCTTGGGGATCTTCTCCAGCCTCCATGATTCTGTGATTCTAAGTGTGACTTTTCTTTTTCTGGAAGAGACAGTCACAATCTTTTAGTCCCAAGCATAACTAAGCAAGTCATGAGCTTCCCGATGATGCAAATTAGGAGAGAGGGACAGCATATGCTAATTAGCTCAGTCACAATGAGCAGCTTGCCCAGATGTTCATCTAGAATGTGTCTGTTTTCATTTCCAGCTTTTTGCAGAGATCCTCTAAACCAGGGAAAGTCTATCCATTTCAACAGGGCAAACCAATCTCCTGGGTGAGTTATTCCTGACGATAAGTGACTACAAGTTGGAAGCTTCTGCTCCAAGGCATTTTCCTGATATATAAGCAACAACAACATAAATGCTTTACAGCAGACTTCCAAGAAACTGAAACACAGAATGCTCCCTCAGATCCCCATAACTCAAAACCAGCCCGTCCAATCCCACACTTACTCACAGAGACAAAGCGTCTCCTCTGGGCAGAGCCAAGCCATAAAAATAAGATGAAGGTTGGGACTGTCATCAGAAAGTTAGAGGAATGATGCATTTAAAATTAAGCTTGCAGTGGATTATTCTACCCTTGACAGCAGCCAGGACAGTGGTTCTGTGATGCCTGTGGAGTACTTTGAGGTCACCTGAGGAAAGACATGGTTAAAGAGCCGAACATTTTTGTACTACAGGCAAAGCCAGGAGGAAATGGTCTTTGTTAAGCAGCCAAGTGGCTCCCTGCTTCCTTACATCAAACTCTGCCTAATCCATTCATTCCTTTCTTTCCTAGAATGATCTCAAAAAGAAGAGATGTTTCAAATAAGGAAAAGATGTAGGGATTTTCACTTAAAAATAAAAAGGAGGGCTCTCTGAACAGCAGCAGAGACTGGTCCAAGGTAATAGGTCTCCATAGCTGGATCCAAGCATGTGTGATTCCCAAGAAGACATCCCTAACTATTCCCACAGGGACCAGGTGTCATTCCAGGCTGTCAGCCTTTATTGTCCCTCAAACCTGCCAGAACTTCACTACCCCACTGAGCTGCCCTGTGGGGTCTGGAGGTGCTGGGATAGCTGAACTAGTTGCTGGAACAAAAGGAGGGCACAAAGGTGGTTCAGGGCCTGGAGGGGCCATGTGAGGAGAGGATGAGGGCACTCGGCTTGTTCAGCTGGAGAAGAGGAGACTGATGTTAGACCTCACCAGGATCTGGAGTTTCCTCAAGAGGGGCAGGCACTCATCTCTGCTCTGGGGGGACCAGGGACAGCACCCAGGCAATGGCTGCAGTTGGGTCAGGGCAGGCTCAGGTTGGGTCTCAGCAGAAGGTTCTGCCCCCAGAGGGTGGTGGGCACTGCCCAGGCTGCCCAGGGCAGTGGGCACAGCCCCAAGGCTGCCAGAGCTCCAGGAGCGTTTGGATGATCCTCTGGGGCACAGGGGGTGACTCTTGGGGATGGTCCTGTGCAGGGCTGAGGGTTGGACTGGATGGTCCTTGTGGGTCCCTTCCAGCTCAGCCTGTTCTGGGATTCTGTGAAATCAGAGGCTCGTTCAGTCTTACCAGCCAAAGCAAGAGCAGCAGAATTTAGGGCTCTTATCCCTTAGCTGAGCCAACTGAAAACAGACACCACACCTCATTGAAACTAGAAGTCAGTGAGCAAGTGTGTCCTGATACCCCACTTCCAAGTGACCACTCATTCTGCTCTTGCAGCCTCAAGATCTTTCTCTCACCCTTGCTCTTCAAGGGTTGTCTTTTTAGTGCTCATATACAAGGCTTCTTTGCCTTAGTCAAGCCTGTTCACCTCCGTCAGCAAGAGCGTGCCGTGATGGACTCCACAAAAGTCATCCTGAACATTTATTTTTGATCTAAGGCTGAAATTGGACATTTTTTTCTCCTCCCTGTGTCTGCCCTCTTCTGAGAGAAATCCTTCACAGTGTAGCTCCCAGTCCACACAGAGGACACACTCATGCTGTTTTCCCACAGGTCCTACACCCACCCCACAACAGGCGGCCAGCTTTAGCCACTGCCTGCTCTGTGAAGTGTCTCCATAGCAGGAGAGGAGACAGGACCAGTTCTGGTGCAGGTGTTGGAAGTGGAAGGGGCTCCTCTCAGGCTGGATCGATGGGCCAAGGCCAGTGGTGTGAGGTTCAATAAGGTGAAGTGCCAAGTCCTGCCCTCGGGTCACACCAACCCCCAGCAGCTCCAGGCTGGGGCAGAGGGGCTGGAAACTCCTGGTGTGGGAAAGGCCCTGGGGGTGCTGTGACAGCAGCTGTACATGAGCCCAGGTGTGCCCAGGTATGCCCAGGTGTGTCCAGGTATGCCCAGGCATGTCCAAGTGTGCCCAGCTGTGTCCAGATGTGCCCAGGTGTGTCCAGATGTGCCCAGGTGTGCCCCGATGTGCCCGGGTGCACCCAGGTATGGCCAGGTATGCCCAGGTGTGCCCAGGTGGGCAAGAGGCCCCTGGGCTGTGCCAGCCCTGGTGTGGCAGCAGGACCAGGGCAGGGACTGTCCCTGTGCTGGCCCTGCTGAGGCACCTCCAGCCCTGGGGGCAGTTCTGGGACCCTCAGACAGGACATTGAGGGGCTGGAGCGTGTCCAGGGAAGGGAATGGAGCTGGGCAGGGGCTGGAGCAGCAGGAGCAGCTGAGGAAGCTGGGGGGGCTCAGCCTGGAGAAAAGGAGGCTCAGGGGGGACCTTCTCACTCTCTGCAACTCCCTGCCAGGAGGGGGCAGCTGGGGGGAGTCGGGCTCTGCTCCAGGAACAGGGACAGGAGGAGAGGGAACGGCCTCAGGCTGGGCCAGGGCAGGGGCAGGTGGGACATCAGGAGGAATTTCAGCCTGGAAAGGGTGGTCAGGCCTTGGAAGGGGCTGTCCAGAGAGGTTTGGAGTGCCCAGCCCTGGAGGTGCCCAAGGCAGGACTGGCCGTGGCACTGAGTGCTCTGGGCTGGGGGACAAGGTGGGCATCGGGCACAAGGTGGGCTCCGGGGGCTGGGGGGGCTTTTCCAACCTCAGGGGTTCTGGGATTCCATGAGCAGGTAAATGACTCTTCCCATCGATGTGGGACAGCACTGCTCTGCTGACCAGGGAAGGTCAATCAAACATGTTTCAAAGTGGCTGCAGGAGTTATGTTTTCTCATAAGATATTCTCTCAGAGCAAAAAATAAATTGGTCAAATCAGCCAGGATCACACATAAAGAAACAGTGATGACAAGCAGAAAATTGCAAAGCTTTGAGAAGTTATGACCAGATAGAAAACATCTAGCACAGAAGTCTTTAGGTGACCTAACCCAACTGCTGCTAATGTTCCAGCAGTAATGAACAGGAGCCAGTTTCCTTGTCCATCTCCTTTGGGATTCTCTGCTCCAACACTGGTTGGCACTTGAATTCCCACAGCTGATAACAAAGCTATTGTCTGTTATCATAGACACAATGACATTATTACAGAACTTACCCTGCAGCAAGATATGAATTAGAGTTAACCTTAGCACACACCAAATATTTACTTTAGGAAAGGAAAGGATATTATTTCATAAATCAAAAATTGTTCCCTTGGCCCGTAAAGGACATTTAGAAGCAGAGTTGTGATTACGAAGTACATCCTACAATGCCAATCCCATTGAATCCATGGCTGACCCATCACTGTGGATTCACCTCAGCAGTCTGGTGTGACCGGGTCCCCTCCACGGGGATCCCTGGGTGCCATTCACGGTGTCCTGCAGTACACAGAGCAGTTCACTGCAAAAGCTAAATTGCTTTGGGACGTGAAAGGAGGTTTTAATGAGCTGGGGTTATTACCAGTCTCTCTTGGGTGTTGGGGCTTCAAAATGTGAGCCCGTCATCAGACTTGTGCTCTGGCCCTTCCTCATCTCCACATCTCTGTAGCAGAAGGAAAGGTGAGTGACTTCCTGGGGTAATAAAAAACCCCCTTGGTGGGTCCCCAGTGCTCAGACAACTTATCATTGTGTGACACATTCAAAGCACTTGTGCTGCCAGACCTGCCCTTCAGGACACCCCACTGGACCCACCTGCTTCACCAGGGACTTGGAGGTCTTCAAAAAGAGCTTTTCACTTCAGTTAGGCAAGAAATTTGCAGTTTTAACCAAACACATGCCAATAGGGAAGGACAGGAGCCAGAAGTCATAGCAAAGAGTCACAAGGACTGGGAGAGTCCTCAGAACTGACCTCCTGCTGCAGAGCCAGGACTCTGGCCAGGAAATCAGACTTCATGACTCCTTGGTGTTCCTGAAGCTGAGGTGACCCTCATCCTGGCCTATATTTGGCCACTTGGCCCAGGTACAGAAGAACAGGGTGAACCCTGAGGGGAAGAAGGTCCCACTGATGCCAGAATATCTTCAGATAATCAGCAAACGTTGGCAGGCACAAATGAGTTTTCCATGATCTCCATGACCCATCTTGGACACCACTGCTTGTTCTGGGCTTGTTCTCTAGAATAAGCCCAGTGAGGAGAAGCCCTTCTGGAATTGCCCTCCTCAGTCTCTGGATGCAGCAAAATCCATTTGTCATCCAGGATGTGTGGGATGAGACACAACAAAGCCAACCACGAGAGCAAAGAACCCTGCCAGTGCCACCACACTGCGTGCCCAGCATGCTGCTGGCCTGCTGGGCAGAGACGTGGGGACAGACACCACCTTTCAGTCCTGTCTGGGTGTCTCAGTCCTGTTGCTTAAAGCTCTGGAGCTGTGCTTGAGGACCACCAAGGCTGAGCCCAGAAAGTAGCCAGGACCCCTCAGGACAGCCAGGCTGAGGTCCTTTTGTCCTGGTCTTTCTGCAGGAAAACTGAGGCTTTCTGAGCCCCTGCTGTGCCAGGCTGGGACCATTTCACCTCTCTTGCAATGCTGCTGGACTCACACATCAACTCAGGAGTCATTCCATGTCTCTTTGAGCATTAGGGCACATCCAGACCTCAGGATTATCCTGGATGCCTTTGCAAGGAGAGGACCAGCAGCAGGAAGGGGCTGAGCCATGTCAGTGGTGTCAGACCCTTTTCAGTGGTGCCCAGAGCCAGCAGGAGGAGCAATGGCCATAAATTAAACACCACAAGTTCCACCCCAAACTGAGGAAGAACTTCTTCCCATGGAGGTGGCAGAGCACTGGTACAGCTTCCCGAGGAGGGTGTGGAGTCTCCTCTCTGGAGACATTCCAAAACCTGGGGGCTCCCCTTGTGACACAAGAAGCCACCAAACCGTTCTGTGCCCCCAGGAGACATCAAACACCTCCCCTGGAGTGAGGATCTCATGTCCTTTCTGTGTCTGCATTTTTAACTGATTTTCTACAGCTCTCCACATCCTTCCTGTTGCTTATTAGGGTTGGAAATACTCAGTTCCAGGCCCTGAATGTTAATTCTTCTCTGCCATCCTCTCCCTGCTCCTGTGGCCCTGCCCAAACAATCCCAAGGTACCACCTCCTTCATTTCCCAGAGAATACCTCCTTGTAGAAGCTCATCCTTATTCATCAGCAATGGTGTCAGCAAGCCTTTAAAAACCCAGCTGATCTCTGCTGCCTGCTTGCTGCAAATCCAAAGAGCCTGCAGAAAATGGGATAGAACAACCATTTAGATTAAATAAAAGCTGGTCCCTCCGCCTCCCGTGATTCCCTAATTTTCTCCCCAGCAAGTGCAGAGCCCACTGTGCTGGTGGAATTACAGCAGCTCCTCTGCAGGATAATTGAGCAACGCCTTTTATTGTCCTCATCATTTTCACAGCCTACAGTGCATTTCAGAGAGACGTGGGGAAGGGGAGGTGGATTTTCCACAAACCTGAGCTTACAGGGAAATTACAGTTCCCCCCACTGCTGGTGGGAAGGATTTTCCCAGCACCACGTGCCAGAAACAGCAGGTACCAGGGAAATTCCAGCTTGGGAATTCTCATTCTCACTTCACCTCCAAGACACAGGCAGCAGCCACAATCCACCTGGATTTTTCGTGGAGTCAAAAATTAAAAGAAGCCAACAAAAATTGATATAACTGTCTGAGTACAAACCACAGGGCAGAACTTGGTCTTCATTTCCAGGACCACTGGAGCATGGGAATGGCCTGGAGTTGTGTCAGGGCAGGCTCAGGGGGGATCTCAGCAGAAGGTTCTTCCCCCAGAGGGTGGTGGGCACTGCCCAGGCTGCCCAGGGCAGTGGGCACAGCCCCAAGGCTGCCAGAGCTCCAGGAGGGTTTGGATGATCCTCTGGGGCACAGGGGGTGCCTCTTGGGGCTGGTCCTGTGCAGGGCTGAGGGTTGGACTGGATGGTCCTTGTGGGTCCCTCCCAGCTCAGCAGATTCTGTGACTCTCCAGCTCTGCTCCCCCTCCTGCAGAGATCTGAGCCCTTGAGGTTCCGTGGCCAGATGTGGGTGCCTGCCCTCTCCTCTGCACTCCACCCCGTCACCACCATCTCGTATTCCCCAGGTGATGTTTCCCTACACGTCAGGTGTGTGTTTGTGAAGGCAGGAGTGCCACTGGATCCATTTCTAGCATTGCTGCCCCATCGTGAGCCCCAGTTGCTGCTGTCACTCTCTGATAGGCGCAGTAACATCACCATGGAGGGGTTTGGATTTTCCCCCTGGCATTGCACAAACCTGGGCCTTGCAGAGGAGGGAGGTGGTCCTGTGGTTCCCTGTGCCTCCCCCAGGCTGTTCAGTGCTGATGTTCTCCCTGCCCCAAGCCCTGGAGAGTCTGGTCTGTGACACTTCCCCTGGCGTGTCACCAAGCTGGGCTCAGCTGTGAGAGCCTGTTTGGTCTCTTGTCCTTCTCCTGGCTGAGGACAGTGAGGGGGCAGTGAGGGGGGAAGTGATGGGACAGTGATGGGGGCAGGGATGGGGGCAGTGGTGGGACAGTGATGGGGGCAGGGATGGGGGCAGTGGTGGGACAGTGATGGGGGCAGTGGTGAGGGCAGTGATGGGGGCAGGGATGGGGGCAGTGAGGAGGGCAGTGATGGG
>VWZG01008960.1:0-57319 GCA_013396735.1 Grallaria varia
CCCTGCCCTCACACACTGAGCCCGGACAGGCCCCGCGGCCGCCTCAGCCGTGACCGACCCACGCACCCCCAGCTCCCACACCTGCCCTTTGCCCGGTGCCAGCCGAGCACGGGAGTGGAACACGCCGCCCGGTCTCCTCCAGAGGGTCTCGGCCATAGCCCGGGTGGGCACCGGGCAGAGCCCGAGGGACGCTGTGGGGGCAGCTCTGGCGGACACCAGTGGGGCTCCCCACGGCAGCAGCGCAGCAAAGCATCTTCCCCACCGGGCTCGCTCCTCGGGCCGCGGACTCTCCGTGTCTTGGAGCCTTTCCCAACTCCCCCGGCCGTGTCCCGGTGTCACCTGCCCCGGGTGGCCCTGCCCGGTGACCCCCAGAGGTGCCTTCCAGCCCCGGCTGTGCTGCGGTTCTGTGACCCGTCACCAGCCCCTCGGGGTGTTGTTCCCAGTCAGAGCCTGTTACCGGCCACCCGCGGCTGTCCCGGGAACTCCACAGGGATCCCGGGAACTCCACAGGTATCCCGAGAGCTCCGCAGGTATCCCGGGAACTCCTCAGGTACCCCAGGAACTCCACAGATATCCCGGGAACTCTGCAGGTATCCCGGGAACTCCGTAGATATCCCGGGAACTCTGCAGGTATCCCGGGAACTCTGCAGGTATCCCGGGAATTCTGCAGGTATCCCGGGAACTCCACAGGTATCCCGGGAACTCCGTAGATATCCCGGGAACTTTGCAGGTATCCCGGGAATTCTGCAGGTATCCCGAGAGCTCCGCAGGTATCCCGGGAACTCCTCAGGTACCCCAGGAACTCCACAGATATCCCGGGAACTCTGCAGGTATCCCGGGAACTCCGTAGATATCCTGGGAACTCCGCGGGTATCCCAGGAATTCCACAGGTATCCCGGGAATTCCGCAGGTATCCCGGGAACCCCACAGCTGTCCCGAGAACTCCTCAGGTATTCCACAAATTCCACAGGTATCCCGGGAACCCCACAGGTATCCCGGGAACTCCACAGCTGTCCCGAGAACTCCTCAGGTATTCCAGGAATTCCACAGGTATTCCGAAAGCACAGCGGGTATCCCGATAACTCCACAGGTGTCCTGGGAGCTCCTCAGGTATCCCGGGAATTCTGCGGGTATCCCGAGAGCTCCGCAGGTGTCCCAGGAACTCCGTGGGTATTCCGGGAACTCCACGAGTGTCCCGGGAACTCCTCATGTGTCTCGGGATCTCCACAGGTACCTGAAAGTTCTGCAGGTATCCCGGTAACTCCACAGGTGTCCTGGGAGCTCCTCGGGTGTCCCGGGAATTCCACAGGTATCCCAGGAACTCCACAGGTATCCCGGGAGCTCCGCAGGTATCCCGATAACTCCACAGGCATCCCGGGGGCTCCGCAGGTATCCCGATAACTCCACAGGCATCCCGGGGGCTCCGCAGGTATCCCGATAACTCCACAGGCATCCCGGGGGCTCCGCAGGTATCCCGATAACTCCACAGGCATCCCGGGGGCTCCGCAGGTATCCCGATAACTCCACAGGTGTCCTGGGAGCTCCTCGGGTGTCCCGGGAATTCCACAGGTATCCCAGGAACTCCACAGGCATCCCGGGAGCTCCGCAGGTATCCCGATAACTCCACAGGCATCCCGGGAGCTCCGCAGGTATCCCGATAACTCCACAGGTATCCCGGGAGCTCCGCAGGTATCCCAGGAACTCCACAGGTATCCCGGGAGCTCCGCAGGTATCCCAGGAACTCCACAGGTATCCCGGGAGCTCCGCAGGTATCCCGGCACCCATCCCAGGCACCGCAGCCCTTCCCACCCTGGCAGCGCCCAGTGTGCAGACCCTCGCCCCGGGGGGCGGTGGGGACACGGCGTGCGGTGACACGGCGTGCACAACAACAACTGACCTCTGGCCGGGCTTGGGGCCGTTCTGGCCCGGGCAGGGGCTGCGGGGCCGACGTGGCCCAAACACACAAATGCGATGCCGGGAAGCGGCTCCGCGTCCTCCTCGCGAATCTTTGCTCTCCGAAGCCACGGCAGAGCGACTGCACCTCCTTCAAGCGCTGCCCGAAAATCACGCGGCTGACAATGGGGGTTTTATGGCCGCGATGCCCAGCGGAGCCCCGAGGAGCTGCTCTGCCCATACCGGAGCTCTCCGCCTTTCACCTTCAATAACAGGACCTGCTGTAGCCCTGAAGGGACAGGTCGGTGATGTCCCACCAGCCCGCAGCCTTTATCCTGGGGTCGGGATAAGGACCAGGCGAGCGGGCAGGGACAATCCCCCCCTCTGGTGACTCATGGCCCAGGCACGGCCGGAGCCGACAATGTGCTTTTGTCCTCCGACATCTCAATGGCTTTCTCTTTCGTGGTCTTGTCTGGTTGGCTTTTGAGCCCGTGCAAAGCCCGTAAATCCTGAAATAATGAATCCCACACAGTTCTGCTGCACCTGGCGCAAAGAAAACGCCTCCCCTTTGTGGCCACTGAACCTGACATCTGCTGGTTTCGCTGCCTGTAGGACAGAACAATAAATCCAGCCATTATTCACACCCTCCCCTGCCAGTCAGGATTTGAGAGCCTTCCATCATTTCTGTTCCTTGGCTGGGTCAGAGAAGCAGTGCCAGGGCTGGGCAGAGAGACTCGGCAGGCGAGCGGCCGCTCTGGAGCTGATGCCAGCTCTGCCAGGTTGGCACCGTGGGCAACCCCAGTGGGGCCAGTCCTGAGAGGTGCCCAGAACCCTGCTCAGCTCTCCTGTTTGGGCACGAGGATTACAAAGCCCAGGTGTGACAATGGCAGGGCCCAGGGATGGGAGGGTGTGATGGCATGATGGCACAGTGCCACCCTGGAGCACAGGCACGAGTTCCCGGTGCCAGCAATGGGACGTGGCGAGTACGGCACATCAGGGTCTGTTGGGACAGCCCCAAGGACAGCCAGGTGACGAGGGACCAGGGCCAGAGCAGGGCCCAGCAGGACTCCGAGGTGTGTGATTTCACCTCAAACCCCAGGGCAGAGCAAAACTCCACCTGCCCAGATCCTGCTCCAGCTCCTGCTCCAGCTTCTGCTCCATCCATCACACACCGTGTGTAAGGGAGAGCAAAGAAAACAGTAAGTAAAAGTATTCCATCATAGCTGGGCTTCTCCAGGAAATTCGGCTTTTTACCCTGTGACACTGATTTAAGCCAGGACAGTGCCCATACGGAATAAAGACTAAAGATCATATTTCTGGCCACCAGGTCCTCCAGGCACCAGTGATGCCCAAGGGCACACCAGTGATGCCCAGGGGCACACCAGTGGCCAGGCTGTTGGCTGTGCAATGGGTGCTGAGGCACTGAAAGTGATTTCTGTCATCTCTCACACTGCTGAGATGGATATGGCACATGCCACCCTGCTGCGATGGTGGCACTGGGAGAATGTCCCCAGATGGGGAGGGAGAATTGAGAAATGGAGGCTGAGGGATCCCAGGGCTGAAGAAAAATACCTCAAATGACAGAGCTGCCTGGCCTGTTTCTCTCTGCCTCTGTGCTGAGGGGCTGCAGTGAGCACATTTACAAGAACATGAACACGCAAGGGACCGTCAGCTTTAGAGATAAGGGGGAAGTTGCAGCTGGGAGTTCCAGCCAGAGCTGCTCCCTTTGGCAATTCAGACAAACAGACCCGTGAGACAGAAAGCGGCTCGTCAGAATTCATTGCCTTCTGCCCTCCTGGGACGTGCAGTGTTTTGGAGCTGCTCCGTTTTCCCCAGAGGGAATAGCAGGCCTTTAACCTCCCATGAATTCCTCCAGGGCTCTGTTTCTGTGTCTAGGAGGGTGCTCAGGGATTAGCCTTCCTCCCAGGAAGAGGCACAATCCCTAATGCACTCTAAGTTCCTTAGCACCCCACTCCACGCTCACTAAGCCATAGATACTCTCAGAACTCCGTGCTGCCCCTGTACTGGATTTGTGGTCCCCAGATGGCATCAGGATTTTTTACTTTCCTCCTTTTAGCTGCATCTGGGCCTCTTGCTCCTCTGGAGCTTCATTCAGCATTTCCCAGGCTGTGCCATCCAGAGGTGCCCAGTGCCTGCATATCCCTCACCTGCAGCCCAGGTTCATCACAGCCCATGTCCCTCACACAGCATCTGCCACGTGCCATTTCCTGGGCTTATAAACTCAGCCAGAGATCAGCAGCAGCAACAACAACAACAACAAAACAAAACAAGAGAGAAAACCTGCTTTCCCAGAAACATCTGTTTTTATTACATCACATCTTTAACCCCAGGAACAATCACATACTCAAGGCCTGGTTGTCACACACGAAGCAGCAGAGCCTCAGAGGGACCCGGAGCAGCAGAGATGGCAGCGGCTCCTGCCTGGGCAGCAGCAGCAGTGGCAGCAGCCAGAAACAGCCTTGAAATCCAGGCAGAGTGCTGGGGTAACTTCCTTCTGACTTTTCCAAGGAGCCAACCTGCTGGTGCAGGGCCCACCAAGACCTCGGAGTGGACAGTGTTTGTTTTGGGGCTTTGAAAGGAGCAGGATGCCATCACTGCCCCCGAACTCAGCTGAGAGCAGAGGCAGGAGCAGCAGAGTGGTTTATCTTCACGAGGTTTGCCAACTGATCAATCACACTCAAGTGGTTTGGGGTTTCCCACCCAGCGTGTGGATGTTGCTTCTTTCTTTTTCTCATTTGGATGAAAGTAACTTGCTCAAACATCTCGAACTTTAGGGGCATTGCTGGACATAACCTGCCCTTCTCCACAGACCAAACCCATGTCCAAAGCCCATTTCATTCAGGCATTTAGTTTGGTTTCCTTCTCGGAAAGCTGCTGCTGCCTCCTCACTCCCAGCTCTGCAGAAGCAAAGGGAGGGATTGCAGCTGAGCAAAGGAGCTGGAAATGAAAACATGCCTGAACTCTGAGGGGAAACACTAAAGATCCCAAAAGGGCACTGACTCCCAGCCCTGCGAGAGCTCACGTTGTTGTTGTTGCTCGGAATCACCCCCCAGTTCCAGGAACAGCGTTATTAAAGGACAACAGGAAACACACAACAGAAAAAATACAGCCCTTTGGGTACAGCCCGTTTGGGTGCAACTCCAGCCTGGTTCCCTGGGATGGGGAACAGCAAACTCAGCGGGTTCCTTCAGCCATGTCACCTTCACACCCAGCAGAGTCAGGGCTCATTCAGCACCGGGGCAGGATCAGTGCCCGGGGGCCTCGCTCGGCTCTGCCTTCCTGCAGCTTTTCAGGGCATTCCAAATGTCAGGGCAAAGATCCCCACCCTTCAATTCCGGCTGTGCACCAGCTCCACCTTATCAGCACCTTGTAGCTGTGACCGTATCGCTACAACAGAGATTTAGCGTGAAAAATACCAATTAAAAAATATTATCTCATAACCCCACACTTCCTGTTGAAGCTTTTTGAACCCCCTGAGCTGGTCCCAAGTCAGGGCCCAGGGGGTGGTGGCAGTGACCAGTCCCTGCCTGCTGCAGCCTCCACAGCACCCACAGCTCCGTGTCCCCAGTGGGAAATGTCCCCCAGGTACCACTCAACACATCCCTGAGTGACCAGGGAGCAAAATTCCACTTGGCCACACACACCCCCCAGGACGGTGGGGAACAGGGCAGAGGCTGTGCCCAAGGGACAGGGCATGGACTGGGTGAAGCACAGGAGGGGCCAACAGCTGGGGACACAGGGCCAACAGCTGGGGACACAGGGCCAACAGCTGGGGACAAGGAGCCAACACCTGGGGACATGGCACCAACATCTGGGGACATGGGGCTAATACCTGGGGACATGGGGCCAGCACTTGGGGACATGGGCCCAGCACTTGGCTCCATCAGGTGCCTGGGGGTCTCTCTCTGCTCATCAGTGCACGTGTAGAGGCCTCTCCTGCTAAAGGTTTATAGGCCATTACTGCTGTGATTAATCACCAGCTCACTGGGATGCTGGGATAAGGAAGGAAGATTGGAATGCCCAGTTAACCAAGTTATTGTCCCCGCAGTGGGAATTTAGAGCAACTTGTGATGGGTCTTACCTGTCCTTGCCTATGTCACTTCTAAGGACACTCTAAAAGCAATACAATACTGTGAAAAATAATTAGGTTGTATTAGTTCTTTAATATTTACTAAACATTTATGGAAAGAAGCAATGTAGTTTCTCTTCAGATGGATTTTTTACATTTAATGTCCATAGTGTTTATTCCTTCCAGTCTTTACATTTCTCACATTGACTGCCAGTGGGCTGGGCTGAAGTTATTTCTGAACCAAAGCTGCTGCTGGTTCCTGCTCTTGGACAGGTCATGCCTTCCCTCAGTAAACGGTGATCTTACTCTTGTCTCTGCCAATTACACAGCAGGATCACCCGGGAGTAAAGATGACCCCAGACAGGTTCATGGCCATTAAACCACCCATTTACTCACTCAGTTCCCATATATGGTACCATTAACAGGCAGACTCGCCCACAAGTTTCCAGTTGCCTTTGGCTTGTGCTCCCACAATGAGAATTAAAAAACACTTCCATGGAAGATGCAGAAAGCCACAGACACGCTGTGGTCAGTGGGACAAAACAGGGGATCACAAACAGCTCTTTGCAGATGATGTGGGAAATGATATTGCCACTCAGCGTCCCTCAGGAGGATCCTGGCACCCTTGGGAAGGGCTGTCTGTATCACCAGCACCAGGGACTGGCACAGCAAAACCAGGGGCACAGAGGGACTGGTTTTACCTGGGCCTGCAGGTCCCTGTCCTGGTGTTGGCAGTGGAGGAGGACACAGATGGAGGGCTGGCGCCAACTGCCAGGACCCCCAGAAGGGTTTTGTTACTCAAACAGTAACAAATCTTATCCCGGACTGACACATGAATAAAACACAAGTGAGACTCACACTGGGTTGTGGTGGGTTGTGTTTACACTCAGACCAAGAGAGCAGAGCGAGCCTGGAGTTCCACCTCTGGAGAGATTAGGGATGGGGCTGGGATTAAGGACACACTCCCATCCCCAGCTCCTGCCAGGCTGGCTATTTCAAACGCAGCATTTTCCATTCTTTCAGCCAAGCCCAGCTGTGCTGTGTGCGGGTGCCAAGGCAGCCCTGCAGTCCCTGCCAGCAGAGCCTGGGAACAGGAACTCCCTGGGACGGGTCAGCAGCACAGCCCGGCCAGGACAGCAGCAGCAGCGACCTGGGAGGAGGTTGTGTGCCAGTGTGGAGTGATGCCAGGCAGCAGGGACACATCACTGCCATCACCCTGGCACACGACAACGGAGGGGAGCAGCTCCCCTGGCCAGCAACAGGGCCTGTGTGTGAAGAAGGAACACACACACAGACTCTCCAGAAGCCCCTGGAGCAGGAAGGCCGTGCCGAGCTCCGGGCAACAAGCCCAGTGGGCTGAGAAATAAAGAACAAATTCCTTCCCAGAGCCCTCTGTGCAGAGGCAGAGCAGAGCCCCTGGACAGGGCTCCGGGGGCTCCAGAGGCACTCGGAGGTGGGATGGGGTGGGATGCCAGGGGTGCACACTGCAGAGCCCTCACATAGGGGTGGGATGCCAGGGGTGCACACTGCAGAGCCCTTACACGGTGGGATGGGGTGGGATGCCAGGGGTGGGATGCCAGGGGTGCACACTGCAGAGCCCTCACACAGTGGGATGCCAGGGGTAGGATGCCAGGGGTGGGATGCCAGGGGTGCACACTGCAGAGTCCTCACATGGTGGGATGCCAGGGGTGGGATGCCAGGGGTGCACACTGCAGAGTCCTCACATGGTAGGATGCCAGGGGTGGGATGCCAGGGGTGCACACTGCAGAGCCCTCACACGGTGGGATGAGCTGCCCGGGGCCTTTTGCAGTCAAATGTTTTGCTGGAGCTACAAGGATTATTCTGGTTTTGTTTTTTTTTAACACAGGAAGGGGTTATCTGGGAATTCATCTGTTTCCCACCCCAGCTGGAGCTCAGCTGCCAAGGGAAGCTGGTGGCTACAGCACAAGGAGAGGTGCAAAAAGCTTTCTCTCGGTTTTCTACCTAATTCAACATCCCTCAGATAACTTGAATTTCGTTCTTCTCTTTCCTTCCCAGCCAAAGAAGAGGAAAGGAGTGAAGACACTCTACAAGCCCCTGAATAGGACAAGTGCCACATCCAAGAGGACAAAACCATCCCCCCAGGCCTCTCAGCTGAGTGAACATTCTCTGCAGGCACCAGAGGAGATGCTGCAGGGACATATGGATTGCTGTGCCCTGGCATTCCCAGGGAGATGCTGCAGGGACACACAGGGAGCTGTGCCCTGGCACTCCCAGGGAGATGCTGCAGGGACACACAGGGAGCTGTGCCCTGGCACTCCCAGGGAGATGCTGCAGGGACACACAGGGAGCTGTGCCCTGGCACTCCCAGGGAGATGCTGCAGGGACACACAGGGAGCTGTGCCCTGGCACTCCCAGGGAGATGCTGCAGGGACACACAGGGAGCTGTGCCCTGGCACTCCCAGGGAGATGCTGCAGGGACACACAGGGAGCTGTGCCCTGGCACTCCCAGGGAGATGCTGCAGGGACACACAGGGAGCTGTGCCCTGGCACTCCCAGGGAGATGCTGCAGGGACACACAGGGAGCTGTGCCCTGGCACTCCCAGGGAGATGCTGCAGGGACACACAGGGAGCTGTGCCCTGGCACTCCCAGGGAGATGCTGCAGGGACACACAGGGAGCTGTGCCCTGGCACTCCCAGGGAGATGCTGCAGGGACACACAGGGAGCTGTGCCCTGGCACTCCCAGGGAGATGCTGCAGGGACACACAGGGAGCTGTGCCCTGGCACTCCCAGGGAGATGCTGCAGGGACACACAGGGAGCTGTGCCCTGGCACTCCCAGGGAGATGCTGCAGGGACACACAGGGAGCTGTGCCCTGGCACTCCCAGGGAGATGCTGCAGGGACACACAGGGAGCTGTGCCCTGGCACTCCCAGGGAGATGCTGCAGGGACACACAGGGAGCTGTGCCCTGGCACTCCCAGGGAGATGCTGCAGGGACACACAGGGAGCTGTGCCCTGGCACTCCCAGGGAGATGCTGCAGGGACACACAGGGAGCTGTGCCCTGGCACTCCCAGGGAGATGCTGCAGGGACACACAGGGAGCTGTGCCCTGGCACTCCCAGGGAGATGCTGCAGGGACACACAGGGAGCTGTGCCCTGGCACTCCCAGGGAGATGCTGCAGGGACACACAGGGAGCTGTGCCCTGGCACTCCCAGGGAGATGCTGCAGGGACACACAGGGAGCTGTGCCCTGGCACTCCCAGGGAGATGCTGCAGGGACACACAGGGAGCTGTGCCCTGGCACTCCCAGGGAGATGCTGCAGGGACACACAGGGAGCTGTGCCCTGGCACTCCCAGGGAGATGCTGCAGGGACACACAGGGAGCTGTGCCCTGGCATTCCCAGGGAGATGCTGCAGGGGCACACAGGGGGAAGGAAGGGGTGCTCAGCCTCGGCGATGTCCTGGCTGGGATGGTGCCGGGCACTGGCAGCGAATGCACACCCAGAGCTCACCATCCTTTACAGGCTGGTCCCACCAAGGAAGTTCCAGGCTCTATTTTTACCTCTAAAGTTTAAATAATGACAATTTTTATTTCCCTCTGCTGACCCCTTCCTTTCCCAGCAGCCACTTGAAAAGCTCAACCAGTGAAAAAGGGCAAGAAATGTGTTTTTCTCCATCACCAAAGCTTAATTCCAATGATTCTGCTCCACACAGGATGTTAAAACATCACAACTCAGTCCCAGCCACAGCTCTGAGAGCATTTCCTCTCTTTAGGCAAATGAAGGCTACAAAGGAAATAATATGCTCATGTCATAAACATCACAAACTATGGGGAATATAGATCTTTGGAGGGAAATGCATTCAGCAGTTCTCATTATCCTATAAACTGCACCAGCAAAACAGTGCACAGTGTCCATTCCAACACACACCTGCCTACAGGAGTTACTGTACAAACTACCTTCTACTTTGCACCCCAAGTTCTACAAGTGGTCAATGAGGATATACAATAGTTCTACAGAGAAATCACTCCAGTGGATACAAAAACGGGCCCTTTGGGGGTTAAATAAGATTTTCAATAGTTCCACAATGCTACATTCATGCTACCAAGTTCACTGAACTGGGATTTTACTTTAAGGAAGAGAAAGGAAGAACAGTTTGTCTCCAGTCAGGAGGTGAAAGGGTCAGAAAGGGAGAGAGTTTTGTGTCAGCATTTTAATCCTCCCACGACCATTTTCTTCTCCAGATAATGTGATTTGGTGCTTTCACAGCACCTCTGGCTCCCACCTCTCACTGCAGAGCAGGTGGAAGTTACAACATTAAATAGTAATTGGCATAAATTTTGGGTTCTTTTTTTGCATCTGGCATTTTCTCCCAGAAGCTACAGACTGGTGCCTGTTCTCCCCTTCACTACGAGTCTGGCCAAGCCTGACTGAGTTCAGGGATGAGACGTGGCTCCCAAAATTCCCAAGGTCAGGGCAGCTCCCCACAGCTCCCAGCCAGGGGCAGGCAGCAGCCCACCCCTGTTGGGTTCAACATGTGGCTTTCAGTGACTTTAAACCATCTCTCTCCACCTTAATCCTCTCCTTACTGTATGTACATTATTTCTTCAAAAGCTTTGCTATAAAACTGCCATAAATATAAAAGGTTCAGCAGTTCTAGCCAGGGACCTGCTCCCCAAAATCACAACCACAGGGGAGGGAGGACTCCACAGATCAGAACAGTTCTTTTTGTAAGTAGTTAAAAGAATGTTTGTACATATATTTTCC
This sequence comes from Grallaria varia, assembly GCA_013396735.1. Taxonomy (NCBI): domain Eukaryota; kingdom Metazoa; phylum Chordata; class Aves; order Passeriformes; family Formicariidae; genus Grallaria; species Grallaria varia. The sequence goes on from VWZG01008960.1 coordinate 10,730, forward strand.
TTCACTTCACAATCAACTAATTTTAGATAACAGGAAATCAGGAAAACAAGGTAATCCTTCCCTGTTACTTCTTTTGCTCCTAAAAGAAACAACTTGTGTCACCTCCCAGAATTGCCAGTGACCTACACACACTCTTAAGTACTATTTATCCTCTAAAAGGACAGTAAAATGTGAAAAAACCCTCCTTCCCAAAACAAAAAGCGCCCCCCTGACCTGACCAAACAAAAAGTATCATCAAATATCAAGACCTGGGTTCTCAGAGCTTGGGATTTTCTCTGCCCCGCTCAGGAAGGGAACAGCTCAGGTCAAGAAACAGGTCTTTCAGCACAGGAAAAGAGGGGGGTTATGCACAAACAACTGGCAATCAAGTGAACACAGGGAAGATTCCAACTCCTGCTCCAACCCTGTTCCTCCAGAAGCATTTCTCCCAAATGCCTCAGTGCACAGTCCCCTTGGAGGGGTCCCAACAGCTGCTCCACACGGCAGGTCGGGAAGGGAGCTCATCTCCCAACACACAGCAAAACACTGGCATGAACAGCTAATTACCATGGCTATTAATTGCTAATTCGTTTTTATACCACAGTGAGCCTGACGGAGGCTTCCCAGCCAGGCCCCAGATTTCTAACCTAAAGTATTTCAGCAAAACTAAAGTCCCATAGTTTTGCAAGCAGCAAAATAGAAAGTAATAAAGTTGTGGCTAATTGGAGGAGAACTATACATTCGTGAGAGCAGGTACAGTTAGTGCAACACAGCTACTCTGAAAGGAAAGAACCGAACCAATGCAGCAGACATGCAGGGTCTGCCAAGTTATGTTCAAACCATGTTTGCTGGTGATTAAATATGTCTACAGAAGATATATTACCGTTCTGAATATATTTTCAAGCAGACCAGAAATACCTCATCTATTGGTTATGGTGTGTTATTTTTAACTAATTAAATACTGGGAGGAATTTTACCCCTCCCACCCTCGCTATAAAAATTGCACTTATTTTCTATTAAACAAAACAAAACAAAAAAAAGAGAAGATTTCAATTCTACATCCCAGTATATATTCACATGGAAACTGGGTTGTCTTGCTCTAAGCTTGCAGGAGTAGGTGTAGCAGTCCTTGCTCTCCGAGATGCTCAGCACAGAAGGTCCCACGAGTACAACCCCCTCCTCCCTCTGTGCTCTGGTGCCTTCTCCGTCGTAGTGCATGGGTAACTGGGTTTATTTTTGTAAGAAAACCTGAGCTTCAAAAGTCTTTAAAAGGACCCGGAATCAAATCTGGCCCATTCTGACCCAAAACAGCTCAGTTCTGCCAGGAACTCCATCCTGTCCCCGTTGCACGCAGCTCCTCCTGAGAGCGCCCGGCTGGGGCGGAGGCCGGCCGGGATCACAGCCCTTCCCTCCAGTCCCTCCTGAGCCAGGAGCCTTCCCTCTGGACACGCTTCCCAGGGCTCCTCCTTCCCTCCCCGCGGCACCGCTGCCTCCCGTGGGGCTCCCGAGGCCTCCCTGTGCCAATGAAAAAGTCTCTCTGCAATAAGCATGACTTCTTGGACACTGGTGATGAGCTTCCTCTTGCAAAGGTTTCTCCAGCTCATAAAATGTCATCGTAATCCAATAGTTTCGAGTGCTGGCGGGTCTTCCAGAGGCGGTAAAGGCGGAAGTCAAAGTAAGTCTCGATCATTTGCTTACCTAGAAGTGAAATGGAGCAGGGGGGTCACACCCTGTGGCACCAGGGGACACAACAGCCCCAGCCCACCCGCGGGCAGGGCACAGCAACCCATCTGGGCCTTCTCCTGGGGCAACGCCGGCCGTGGGCACCTGCCTGGGGCATGTGGAGGTGCCCCTGAGAACCAAAGGTCTTTTGAGATCTCCTCGACCGTGAATGGCTTCTCATAATGACCTGGCAGGGTTTGCCCGTGGGGGAAGGAACTGAGCACAAAGTCTGTCCCCAGACTTTGACCTCTGTGCTCTGAGGGCTGGTTTGGGGCCAGGGGCTGGAGGGGATCAGCCTGAATGAACCACAGGGACTGCAGGAACTACAAACCGAGAGTTAACTCCTTGTAAAGACTTGGAGAAAACACTAAAAATAACTAGCATTGAAAACTCAAATGAAAATCCAGACTTTTTTTAAAATCACCAGGCCATCTGTGTCCTGCAGGATTGCCTCTGCTCCCAGCAATGAGCTCACAGGGCACAGCAGTGCCAGCTCTGATCAAAGCAGGGCTCACAGGCAGTCACAGAGCAAAGGCTGTGCCCAGGAGGCAGTGGGGGCATTAGAAAACACAACGGCAAACAAGCCTGCCCTCAGACAGGGCTCAAGGAGGGGATTTTCGCTTGGGAGGCCTGATTAAGATTAGTTTTAGATGACTTTGCAAAGGATTACGAGGGTACACTATTAGCGCGTCCCAGACCGATCAAGGGGATAAATTCAGACATGTTCCTGAGCCCAGAGCCTCCTGAACCACCAACTGCTTCAGTCCTGCACACAGAGCCCTCTGCCTGGCCTGCTCGGCTGCCCACAGAGCTGGGAATTTCCCTGCAAGCTGCTCTGGGCCACCTGTCCAAGCATGGCATCTGTGCAAGCACCGGGTCCAGGCAGGACACACACAGAGAAGGCAGAGGCTGCTCTAGTGGGAGGTGTCCCTGCCCTTGGCACAGGTGGGAACTGGAGGAGCTTTAAGGTTCTTTCCAACCCAAAGCAGGCTGAGTCTGTGACTCTGTGACCTCTGTGCAGGACCAATGACTCCTGCACATTCCTGTGCTCCACTCCTGCACATTCCTGTGCTGCACTCCTGCACATTCCTGCGCTGCACTCCTGCACATTCCTGCACTGCACTCCTGCACATTCCTGTGCTCCACTCCTGCACATTCCTGTGCTGCACTCCTGCACATTCCTGCACTGCACTCCTGCACATTCCTGCACTGCACTCCTGCACATTCCTGCGCTGCACTCCTGCACATTCCTGCGCTCCACTCACATTCCTGAGGGTGAGGGGAGTCAGGAATAACCCAGCAGTGTGAGCCCAGCTGGGAGCAGCTGAGGGAGCCCCCAGGGCTGAATGTGGCATGGCTTTGTTTGCCAAGAGAACAAAGTGCCAAGGGCTACAGCAAAGATCAAAACCAGGGGCAAATTCGGAATGTGCCACTTGTAAAACCACACCAGTTACTGCCATTGACCAGAGAACAGGAAAAATCCTGCAGCCCCTTGAAATATCTTGAGATACAGGGAAAAAAGGGGAAAAGAGCCAACAGATTGGGCTGTATAATGGCTCTGATGGGCCACATCCCAGTTGCTTGTTGATGACACAACTCTTCAAGAGCTCTGGACACCTGGAGACAGAAAAGGTTCTGCTCCACGTGCAGTTCTCCCACAGACTCCTCACGTCCTACTGCTGACAGATCCCCTTCACTCAGCTTGGAAAGCTGCCCACTTGGCACTGCCAGCAGCCTGGCAGAGGCTCTGCAGCCCCAGGCACAGGACACGTGAAGTGTGAACAGGGAGGAACTACAAGGGTAGAACCAGGAACACAAGGGGGTTACAAGTAAAACAGGCAGGACTTAAGGGAGCTCAGAATTGCTTTCTCAGGTAGATGACCCCCTGAAGGAGGCAGCCTGGTAAGGAAGGTGTGTGTCTCTGTACAGAAAACAAATTACCTTGAGCTGATAGTTCAAGTGGAGACTCAAAGGCAACCCTATAAGGATTCATTAAGTTTTTCAGATTCTGAAATAGCTGAAAGGAAAACATACCAGAGTTAGCAGCTGAAAACACTGATGACTCCTGGGCACCCAGAATTGCCCATCTTTGCTCCTTCCCTCTAGAAAACCTTCCACACACGTCCTTTAAAACATCTGGCTCATCAGTAATTAATAAAGTGATTTCAATGACTATTCTTCTCAAAGGTTTCACAAAGGTCCTGCATGTCACTTCCTTCCTCCCCTGCCCTCTGGGAAGGCACAAACCAGAGGACGGCTCCCCCACCCACACCCCCATGGGACAGGCCAGCAGAAGGGGCAGGTTTGGAGCTCACAGTGTGACTTTGCCCTCCCTGGGCTCAGTGCTGCCCAGGAGACACTCCCAGGGGTGTCCCAGGAGCTCCTACCTTCTCCCCATTGGGGTTTCCAAGAACATAGCAGCCCATGATGTGGATGATATTTGGTTCAGGATTGACTTTACTCATCAGCCGGCTCAACCTCTTCCAGAAGCTGGAAAAAAACAGGACAAAACAGAAGACATAATTAAAAAAGAAAACCTGTCTCCTCACAGGCATGACTAATCCCCACATCACTCAGAATGGGCCCAAGGCTCATAGCCTGGGCAGCAATCTGCTCAGGAAAAACCACTGGATCCCAGATAAAGCAGAACAGGGGCAGAGCAGGGGCCTGAGCAGCAGCTCCAAGCCATGTGGTAGAGGAGGAGGAGCAGCCCATCGAGCCAAGGAAGCTTCAAGGTGAAGAGAAGGGAGCAAAGACCACCAGCACTGCTCTTAGAGTGAGTTTTTCCAAGCAGCCTCTCCAGTTTCCTCTCTCCCATTTCTATCAACAACTGCCCTTTCTAATCACGAGTGTCATCAGAGCACTGGGTCATTTCCAGGGCACGAAACCAGCAGGGAACAGCTGGGGTGGTTGTTGTTCTCCACAGCAAGAGAGACACCACCAAACCAGGCTGCTGCACATCAGCTTGTCCTTGGTGCTGACCACAGCCAGACCCACTTTAGGGGCTGTCACTGTGACCAGGAACCTCGTGGGATGTGAAACAACCCCCTCCCCTGGGCAGGGGGCAGGAGCTGGGGGACTCTAAAGCCCAGCAGTTCCTCCGTGGGTTTTCCCACCAGGCTGCAGCCTCAGCTTTCCTCGGGACAGCCTCCCAGGGACACACAGGCTCCTGGAGATGTTCACTGCCAAGCCTCCAAACTTCCAGCCGGGTGTTCACAGCCTTCCGAGGATCCCTGATTTATCAGCCTGGGAGCAGTTATGCCTGGAATGTGTTCAGAATCATGTATGTGTACACATGCTGCAAGGTTTTCCAGCCAGTGTTTGTGCCAGAGCATGAGGCTGCTGAGCAGATGTTGGGTTTAATACTCAGTTCTCCCGCCAAGGAAAAGTTGTGTAGGAACAGGCTGGTGTAACATCCTCTCCCCCACAGCCCAGCACTGTGAGCCAGGGAAGTTTGGGCCAGCACAAGTGAGTAGGCAGCAAAACAGGCAAAGCTTAAGTCTGCCAGGAAAAGCAAAATTGCCTCAGCGACCCCAGCTGACAGGCTGGCATGTTAGTGAAAAGCCTCCTCAGCTACAGGCTGGACTTTGAGCAGGCTCTGCAGAGACAAATTCCAGTTCCCCCTGGCCCGAGACAGCTGCAGGGAACACTCTGGATTTCTGCCACTAGTTGCCTGCTTAGCAATGCTACTGCAGCCACTGCTGAGCACCAGAGGCTCGAGGTGCATTTTCTGGCTTCTGGTGAGCAAAGCCTTTGTTAGGAGAGGAAATACCATTTTTCCCCTCTCTTTTAATAGTCTCTTGTTCAGAGAGACAATAAATAGCAGACAGAAGCACAAAACTGCTGGTGACCAGGGCTGCAGGACCACAGGGACGAGCTCAGCTGTCACCTTTGCATCTCCCCCTCAGCAAGCTGTAAGCTGCTGTTGGTCCCCCCTCAGCTTCCTCATGCCCTGACCAAGCCACCCCAGCTCCCTTCACCTCTCCTGCCTGGCCATGTGCTGCAAACACTGAGCAAACCCAGCAGGAAAACTCCATGCAAGTCCAGAACACAGCACGGCCACTCACAGGATCAGATCTTCCTCCTTCTCCACTTTGGCGAAAGTGGCGACTTTGTTCTTCAACAAGTACAAGTGCCCGGGACCTCCCTGCAAGAGAGAGACACACAGATGGGAACCCCTTTGCACAGGCCCTGAAGAGAAAACTCCTGGATGCGTTTCCTGTCCTGCCCAGCCATTTCTGCAAGTGCCACAAGGGAGCAGGGCAGTCCCACTGGGAACCCTCCACAGAGGGCATTTGCTCAGGGAACATCCACACGTGGGCAGTGTGTGGGATTGGATGCCCCAATTTTTACAGTTCTATGCCCACCTGGCTCTAGAAAGGCACAGTAATAGGTAAAAATCATCATTATGGGTGGCTGGAGAGTAATAGGGAAGACAAGAAAGTCCCTGTTACTTGGGGGACTTGCCCTTGTGGGCAGAGGAGCAGCTGAGCACAGTAGGGGTAAACAGGATGGCACTGCAGGGGAGCAGGATTTGGGCAGCAAAAGGCATGAACAGATAGGGCACAACACCAGGAATGTTACAAACCACCATCTCCAGGACAGTGTGTGGCAAACATGCCATTGTGTGCACTGGGAGGGAGTTCCAGGCAGGTTTCCTTCCTCACCTCTAACATGTCACAGTTCCCTGCACAGCTGCTGGGGAAGCCTAAAACTGACCAACCAGAGGAACAGGAGACTGGGGAAGGAAATCCCCAGCAGGGCCTGAACCTGTCCCAGTCACAGCCCCAGCCTGAACCCTGACCCCCCTCCTGCCTCTGCTGGCCTCCAGCTCCCATCTGCCACTCTGACCCACATGCACCACTGTGACACTGAAGCTGCATGGAAACAATAACTATGACACTGCAAATGCTTGTTCCTGTCTCTGTTCCCCTTTCGAGGTCTGTGCTGCTGCTGGTTTGCCTGGGGTTCCTTGAGAGCAGCTGAGAATCAGCCCAGTTCTTGCCTTGGCCTCACTAAATCAGGTCTGATTTCCTGCTGTCACAGCAACTCCAGACTGTTCAGTGTCTGGGAAATGGGAAGTGAAAGCTGTGCACTGGCAGTTACTTCAGTGGAACCTGACTTTGGAATATTGCTTCCTTTATGTCTCACTTTCCCTGTAGAAAAAGACAAATTTGTAACAAAACACCCAAGCGCTCAACAACTTTCACACACCTGGCAAAATATCAGCATCTTCCAGATTTTGCAGCCTTTGCGATAAATGTTAAGTTTCTTCTCTATTTCCTCTGCGAAAGAACCAAAAAAAATGTTGGAAAACATGAACCATGGAGGAAGGTAAAAATTAAGCTTATTTCTTTTCACTTCAGTCCTGAAGGCAGGAGGCTGAGCTAGGAGAGGTGCTCAGCATCAAATGCCATAGAAGCAGCATCCCAGTGTGTCACAGGGCAGAGAGGGGAAGGTGCAGCACCAGACACTGCCCTGACCATGGCCCTGCAGCAGAGCCTCTGTTAATGCTCCTACCCACCATACAGGTGCAATGAATCTGCTGCCCTGTGCCTCAGTTTCCCTTCCACAAACCAGGAGCATGGCATAGCAAACGGGCCAGCGAAGCAAAGGTTTATTACAGCAGCACATCCAAGAGCAGCTGACACTGCCAGGTGTCACTGGGGTGACAAAAACACCTCTCTGAGTGGCAGCTGAGGCACAGGGCAGCAGAGTGAGTGACAAATTGATGGGTTACATTTGCAATGGGCAGGAGGTAAGAAAAGGAAATAACGCTCACGTACCGAGGATGTCATCAAAGGTGGCGTGTTCATGGTCCTGGAAACCCAGAGAGAAGACAGACAAAGGTTCACTGTCACTACACCAGCTCTGAGGAAGCATTATGGTCTCTAATAGTGCACACAACCCCATTCCCAGGCAAGCAGATGCTTCAAGAGCACAACTGCACCAGCTGAAGGCTGGTAGTCACAGCACAGCAATCACCTCCCTAAATCATCTTTCAGCACAGAGGCTGAAGGCTCAGTGCTCCAGGAAGACCAAATGCACCCAGAGGCTTGCAGATGAAGGCTGCAGGCAGGTCCAAAGCACAGACTGGCGAGCAGATGCAATGTAAGCATCAGCAATGCCTGTTTCCCTCTTGGCCCATGTTTTGCAGCCAGCCTGAGGCTTTACCCATGTCCAAGCTAGCTCCCAGCACAGCTGCCTCTGCCACAGTGGGATCATCGGGACAACTGCACAGCTCTTCAAGGAAAAGAGGCAACAAGTCTCAGCCCCCAGCAGCACTCACTGCCTGCTGCACAGGGAGGCTGGGCTTTCTGCGCTGTCAGACCCAGCCTTCCCTTTCAAATTCAGTGAATATGAAGTGACTTGGAAAAAGAGATCCAGGACTCCCTGCTGCTGTTTCAGACACCTGCTCAGGCCAGACTCCTAGTGAATTTAATTAGCTGGAGTTAAATTAGTGACTGGCAGGGATGCACCACAGCACGTGGGGTTTGTGTTCCACTGCCGAGCTCCGAGGTCCTGCTCATCCCAAGGATGGGCATAAGGAGGAGCCCTAAGCCTGGCAATGGACAGCTCTGCCTGTGCTCCAGCCTGCCCTGCCTTCCCCTGACAATCTTCCCAGGCAGCTTGGCTGGGGCTGAAGAGCTCAACGACCCACATGTGCCATTGTCACACCACCTTCCTGTTCCCTCTAGACCTGAGCCCCCACAAAGCTGGGTTCAGCACCCTCCCAGCCCTTTCCTGACAGCTCTCCCAAATCACATCAGTGCTTTGGAGTGACCACAACAGCAACAGAATGCAAAACCTCTCCATATGAAGCCTGTTCCCAGCCACAGCAGAGGTGATTTACTTACATAGAGAATGGGGATGATAGAGGGGTCGTCCCTGCGGATAATTGTCGGGACATACTCTGCTTTGGGCACCTTGGAAGAAATGAGCTGGAAGAGCAAAAAAAGGTGCAACAGCATGAGGAGCAGGCAGTATAGTCTGGACAGAAGCACATAATACATGCTAACAGTGCCCTGTTCTCAGGTGTCACTCAGGCTTGGCAGCTAATCCAGTCTCTCTGCATCCTGTGGAAGGTATCCCAGCTTTTGGTCCACCACAGAGTATCCCAGGCCTGCCAAGTGCCCCCACACCACAGCCTCCTTGGCTCCCAACACGTGAGCACACAGCTCTGCCTCACAGGCAGCACTGAGCCCCAGAGAGCACTTTGAGAAGGAGAGACTGGTGTGTCCCCAGGAATGGCTGTATCCCAGGCAGGATCCCCCCTGTACAGCCTCCCTTCTGGCTGAAGGGAGTGTAGGGAGTGTTCAAATGGCCCCTAGCTGCTGCTGGGACACTGCATCAGGCACAGGGGCCAGCCAAGGGCTGCCACTGCCTCAGGCACAGGCAGGCACAGCCACAGGCACCAGGAAGGCGCCTGGAACTCTGGCTGAAGCTTCAGGTGGCTCCAGCAGCATCAGGGCCCAATGGGATGGGCCCTGTGTGGGTCAGTATGAGCCAAAGGGCTATGGGAACATGGGCAATGTGACTGTGCTGTGATTCCAGACACCTCCACTCATCCCTGGGAGCACAGAGCAGACAGTGGTGCTGGGGGCTGGGCAGCTCAGCCTGGGTTCCAGCTGGTGTCCAAGCCCCCCATCCCAGCAGGCAGCACATCTCTGCTCCTGCCACATGGGAGTTACTGTGACATTTCTGAGGCAGCACAATACAATCTCTATAGATCTCCAGGGATGGACAAGCATCACACACAGAGGCCGGGGTGACAGAGTGACAAGGGCTGACCAAATCCTACTGTCTGGTCTCACCTGGACACTTTGCCCTGAGGCTGCTTTTGGGCCGAGTCTGGGAACACACACAGACTGTCTCCATGTCCTTTGCTCTTCCCAGGTCTCAAAAGGACCCATTCAAAGCCAGCACTGCTGAGCTGGACTGGCAGTGCTGCCCTGAGAACAGGCTGGAAGCTGGAGACCCCATTTTGCCTTGTGCATGTGGCCAAGGAAGGGATGTGTCAGAACCTGGTCCGGTGTGCCAAACCCCAGAGCAGAGCAGGGGAGCACAGGGGGAAGCCTGGCATCAGCAGAAAGTATCCCAAGGGATGACATGCAGCTCCAAAGTAAATCAGACAAGTAACAACAGGAGGGAGGGACTGCTGGGAGCAGGGATTCAGGTCTGTGTTTTCAGGTTAACGAGACTCAGGCTGACTTGATTCAGTGTTGGTGTCGCTCCTGCTCTGATTTGGACTACAGGTCCTTCCTTCTAGTTTTCTTTCAACACATTATCCCCAGCAATAACAGATCTGAACACCATGGCATGTCTTGGCTGATCTCGGAGTGACCCTCACACACACCTCAGGAGTTGCCTATACAACAGACTTGCCTCTTCCCATGAAGATCCTGAACTCAGCAGCTCTTAAAGAACAGACAGAGCCTGAGTAGACACAGGCAGCTGAGCTGAAAACCCTCACCATTATTTTTGGTGGAATAAAGTCTTCTCCATCACATGCCATGGCTTCAAGTTCCTTTTCTGCTTCCCAGTTCAAGTCGAAGTCACCGTCCAGAGTGCCGCAGGAATCCTGAAGGTCATGGCCTGCCAGAACAAAGGGAGCATTACAAGGGCACAATAAGCCTTCCCCACCACAGGCCTGGCAGCTTCCTCGCAGGAGGTGCCACAAGCCACAAGACTTGTGCCCTCCTGTGTTCCCCAGAGTGACAGACACCACTCTTAGGGGCTGGTGTCTCCACACAGACAGACGTGTGACGAATGGAGAGTGCACAAGGAGCTCCACACCACACACCACAGGGCTGCTTCACTCTCACAGTCACCAAGTTCAGCTTCCAAACAGCCACCCTGACATTCCAGAAGTGGAGAAGGAGACAGAGACAGAACACAGACGGACTCTCTACACTCCAGCATTGCCAAGCTGATAAGCAGAAGTCCAAAGACTTCAAAGCTGGTCTGCTGGTAGCAATCACTGCTCTGACTACATCTTTTGAGGGATTATAAAGAAAATCTGCATTGCTGGTCAGACTGATCCTGGCAGAGAACTCTGAGAACAAGCGTGAGGACAGCTGCAGCAAACAGTCATGTTGCAACAGGAGACTTGAATTTGCTCTCCAAACTGACCTTACCTGTTGGCCTTCAATACCTCCTGGGGAAAAAAACCATCTGGAAGGAATATAATTAACCATTAAAGGTTAAAAATAGAGATGGCTCCTGGACTGAGGAAAGAGAACCGAGATGCCTCTGTTGGTGCCTTTCAGGATGTCCAAGTGTCGCTGGGCAGTGGCTGGAGCCTGCCTGAACCACGGCTTTTCCATTGCCTCTGGTTAGCTGAGGGAGCAGGGAGGGATCAGACTGTCAAGCAACAATCAGGCCATGTTTTGAACCTGGCCTGCGTTTCATCCACCTCCCCCTGCAGCCTGGCACAGCTAGCAGGGCCAGACCTCATGCCTGCCTGGCAGGTCAGGTCATTTCATTAGTGAAATCCAGTTCAACAGGGGCAAACTCATATCCACCAAGTTCCTGCCTACAGGCTTCCAGTAAAATCTGTGTCAAACAGCCATTCCCTCTATAAGAATACAATGGGAAGATGCTGGCATTTCCTCCTGTAAATTAACACAACAGCATCTCAGTCCCCACAAGCAGAATGTGGCAGAACTGCTGGGGATTCCCAGAGGAATTCCTGGCAGCCCAAATGAAGATCATCACCTTTCAAGCTATGACTTGTGCAGGCAGCAAGGCTAGAAAATCAAAGCTCCATCTCAGAGAGCACTTCAGTTGTGTTCTTGAGCTATTCCAGCCTAGGAAAGAGCTCAGAGGGGGCTCCTGCATGGGAATCCAAGTCAGCCCCACTATGGTGAAGGAAGGCTTGGACTGGTGAGCTTCCAGATAGGTTGTTTTGGTCCCAAGTAAATAAGGGATGAAGGGAACAGAGGGCTGTAAGAGAGCTGGACCACTGGGTATCCTTTGGCAACTGCTTAATAACCTGAGGTTAGATGGGCTGCGCTCTACAGACGACTGGGGTACACACACATGGACAGGTACATACACCTGGAGCGTTACGTGCTCCGATCTCCGGAAACTCAAAGGATCACAGACAGGACAGAAGGGCACAGAGGAGTTACTCCAGTGGGACTCCAGTCAGCACCTACACTGGAGGAAGCTCAAAGGACTCAGAACAACTCACTTTCTCGAGAGTCATGGAGGGAATCAGCTTTGATGGGAGTCGGGTCACTCCAGGACCTGCTGAAGCTCCTCTCACGCCGTTCGGCAAAGGCTAGGATAAAACCAGAGCATGACATTAACAGATTCCAAAGCCACCTCTGCTGCTGCCACCAAACAAAACATCCAGCAGATTTCCACCAAAGCCACACATCACAGACTCCTCTAGGCTGGTCCTTCCACTTGCCAAACATGAGTCCTTTCCACACAGCAAACACGGGTCTCTCTTCCACACTGCAGTGACCAAGTGCCCACTTTCTCTGCAGGACAGCGCGTGTGACACAGAAAAAGGACAACACTTGATGGTCCCTCCTTAAAAGCACGTGGCTCAAACCTCAAAGGAAGATGCACTGCACAGCTAAGGACCTGTCTGACCAGGAGGCAGCAGTTCTCCAGTCAGTTCTCCTCTCCTGTTCTACTCACGTCCCAGTTGGAGCTGGACCAAACAGCAGGACAGGAATGTCTCTGGAAAGCTCATGCTTTCTAATTTTTGCTGTAAAAGAGGAAAACCTTCAGCCTTTGCTTGCCTGCACTTTTGTGAGCGCTACCTCTGGTTTGGTTTTCTTTCCCAAGGAGTCTTGTATTGTTTGCACTGGCATTTCCCAGGTGGAATCCAGGGAGCCTGGCCCAGCTGGCTGCATGGCAGGCACATTCCTGGGAACTGCCAACCACCACGTCTGACATGGCAAACCCTTGGGAGAGCCATTATGCCGAGATGAACAGCCACTTGTAGCCACCACTGCCTGTTCCTGGTGACAGGCAGGGAGTTTCCAGCACAGGAATTCACTGCAGATCTCTACCACAAGAGCTGAGAAGCAACCTGTCCCCTCCTGCAGCGTGTCCAGGGTGGGTGTCCAGGCAGATCAATCACATCTTCAGTTCTTCAGGAGATCACCATCCTCAGTTTGCATTCAAAAGCAGGCACTTAGATATTGTGCACACAAAGAAAGCTTTGAAAACATGACCCAAGTGTTCCTGAGGCAGAGACAGCTCTGGGGGAGGTGAGCCCTGGCCACGTCAGGCCGTGCTAACTCAGATGCCAATAAAGACTCTGGAAAGGGCAAAGCTCTTTGCTGATCACTTCCCACGGCATAGGAGAAAAGAAAGAATGCAAATTGATCTCAGCAGTGCTTTGCTGTGGGCAGTGTGCACATGACGCTTGGACAGGGGGTGGGAAGAACAAGCTATTTTCCATTCTGGAGCAATCCTCAGCTCTCAGGAGCAGGTTACACCACTCTCAGCCCATTTCACAGCGACAAGGGAGCTGCTCCAGCTAAGTTACGAAGGAGTGTTGCCTCCTGCAGGGAAAGGGAACTGCCATTTCAAGGCCTAAGCGGGGATGTCTTCACCAGTGAGGCAAAACACTCCCTTATTTCCCCCTTGCTCCAGTCTTCTCCCTCTTCCTCTTCTATCCCCCTTCCATCATTCTCTCAGCTCTCACCAGGCAGCTTTCCCCCAGGTCCTGCTGTGGAGGTGGCAGTGGGATGGGGGGAAGGAGACAGCCAGCATGGCACATGGAACATGGACCATCCCAGCAGCCACAGCTGGTCACAGCTGCAGAGGGACCAGGCAGTGCTTCCAGCTCTGCTGAACTCCCAGCTTGGGTTCTCCTCACAAGCCTCCACACCAGTGACTACCCAAACCCACGCACAGGGCAGGGATGCTGCAGCTTTCCTTCCATTCCTTGCCCCAGAGACCTCCCAAGGCAGAGGGTCCTTGGAAACAGCTTTCAGGCTGTTTGGAGACATCCATGTGTCCTGGAGACTTGCAGAAACCTGGCCTTTTTGGTAGGATAAACGGCACCAGCAGGTCAAACCCTCTCTCTGGCCCCATGCCAGGTCCTTTACACCCACACCTGCATGTAACAGAGTCCCCTGTGTCCCACCAGCACAAACCCCATTCCTCACAGCCACGGCTCACAGGTGCTCACTTACTTTGTGCTTTAACCCTTCGGCTCCCCACCATGCGGAGGTGCTTCCGAAAATTCCTAAAAGAAAAGCCAAACACAACCTCTGAGAAAGGGAATACAAAGCAACACCTGGTCCCAGCAGGACTGAAGAAAATGGGAGGGGAAAAAAAAGAAACTAGGGATGATGGTGTATTTCCTTCTGGGCTTTCCAAAGCTGGAGGTCACGTGTCCAGCCTGCACCAACCCAGTGCTGGGGATGGTTATGTTTGTCAGGGGTGGGACTGTTCTGAGCTCCCTGGGATGGGGTAAGGGGGATCCTACATGGCACCCCCTGCCCATGGCCTGCTTTCCCTTTCCTATGACTAAGGCACACCCTGCTGAGCACACCCACTGCCCATGCTGGGAATGTTCCCTCTTTTCCTGGTGAAGAGCAGTACCTGTTCCCCTCTGTCCTGCTTCAGCAGGAGCGTGGAGTGCCCAGGCTCTGCACACACCATGCTCATGGCTGTGCTCACTCCCAAACATGGCAGCTGCTAAACAATCCCACCCGTGCTGGTGGCAACCACACAGCCCCTGCTGCTCTACAGGGCAAAGAGCTGGGGAGGACTGAGGTGGGTTCTCCCTCCTTGGGAGGGATGCTGGCTGTCCCCAGGGCCCTGCCCTCTGCTGCAGCTGCCACCCTCACCACGTGCTGCCCTGCCCAGGACCCACAGGCAGGGCCAGAGGGGCTGCAGAGCACACAGATCCAGGGGAAATCCCACGGAGGGTAAGCCCTTGTGAGCAGCTACACCCCAGAGTCAGTCTGTGGAAAAGAAGAGTGTCCTGGCCACTCCTGAGAGGCCACGGCAAAGGGAATCTTTGTCCAGCCCCTTGGAGACCAAGGGACTCGTTTCCCTTAGTTCTCATCACTCACCAAGGCAGGAATAGGACAGGAACAGGACAGAAACCAAACAGGACACAAGAAGAGACAGGGTGAGGAGCAGCATGTGGACTATCAAGAGAAGTGTCACCTCTCCATGACCCCTACCTAACTCAGGGTGACTTCACCCTCCAGTGCAGCCCCAGGAAATCAAGGAGCCTCCATGGAGTGGGAGAGCCTTCCTGGATTCCCTCTGCCCTCACCACACAGCACAGACACCAGGCAACAGAGACCACAGCTGGTGAAAGGGGTCAGTGGCAATGGTTCTGGCTCACACACAGGTTAGTGGGATGAGTAAGGACATGTTCCAACCATGCAGATGCTTTAGCCTTGGACTAGGAGACACTTCCAGCACCAATGGGAAGTTGTTCACAGAAACTTGGACACACCTGCTCCTGTACAGGGAGATCCACACAAACCCAGTCCACACGGGAGAGCACTTATCCCACATCACGGTCTGTGCTTCCCCACTCCCCCCCCGCATCCCCTGCTATCATCAGGATCCAAATTCAGCAGCTCAAGAAAGAAAACTAGCAGCTGGGAGCAACATCATTCCATGCCAAATTTCCACTTGCACTTGGGCTACTAATGTTTTCCAAAGATTTATTATATCTGTAATTGAGTGCATGAAGATTCACTGTCCCTTCAGACACATCCACAGACACACGCTGGGCTGGCTCGACATACAAAGCCTTCTGGGGGGCTCCAAGAGTGACCATGGGGTCTGTCTTACTGTGTATTACATTCAAATCCAAAGAAATACAACATTTTAAGGGAACCAGGGTTGTTCTTCACACAAAAGAAAGGTCTTAGACAGATGTTCTAACTTATCAGAATGAAAATCTTTGTGGTCTGCTGTGAGCCCAAGATCAAACCAGACACTGAGCACCAATATTAATGCTAAGGCCACTGTTACATCTTTTGGGGTTTTGGCATTTTGGAGTAAAATCTACTTTTCTGTTAAATGCTCAGTTGTCCTTTCCACAGAGGAGGTTCTTCAGACCCTGAGAGCAGAGGGGTAAAGCAGTCTTTGCACAGAAGAATGCTGCTCCCAGCTGCCTGGAGAGCGTGGGCTCTCCCATGAGAGACCTGAATCCTGTCTCCTAAACACTGCTGAGAGCAGCTCTGGGGAGAATCCAGCTGCTCAAGGTCAACTCCCACACTAACTGCTCAGAGAATGGGACAGAGGCCCTTTGCTCCTCCTCCTCTCCTCTAGGAAAAACAGCACTTTGGAAAGGAGGTGCAAGCCTGGGACTGACTCTTAATGTGGGCATCCTGTGGTCATCCATGTCCTTCTGAGGGCTTTCTGCAGCTGTTTAGGTCCTCAGATCCCTCTGAACCTGCATGTCAACATGACAGGACTGGTCCTGGGAGAAGTACAACCTGCTCTGTGAGCAGTGGGGCTCCACAAACCTTCCCAGCTGTCCTGCAATTGCACCCAGAACCCCTTGTGGCACTTGATCACTTGCCAGATCTCTTCACCCATCGCGGCACAACCACCATCCCTCAAGTTCCAGTGACAACATCCCATTGGCAGGCTCTTTTCTGAACAGTGCTCCTCCTGACAGGCTCCAGTCTGCCTCGTGGCCTGCACAACTCCATGGCACCTCCAGGGTCTCCTTCCCAGGGATCCCTGCAGGGTCTCCATCCCAGCCAGAGGGTCTCCAGGACACCACAGCCTGCAGAGTCACCACACTCTGCAGAGAAGCCTCTTCCCTACACCCACACTCCTGACAGCACCTCCCACGTTCCCCTCCCTGGCTGCTCCTCCAGCAGGCACACAGTTCAGCAACCTCTGGGCATCCCTCACTCCCAAGGCAGCAGCCCTGGGTGCCATGCCATACAATCCAGCCTTCCTGGGCACCAGGGCCACCCCTGGGTGCCAGGCCACACAATCCAGCCTCCCTGTGCCCCAGGACCAAGCGCTGAAAGGGCTGGGGAACAACAACTGAACCCTGAAACACCCAAGGCCACGAAGGGCTGCACAACAAGCACCCAAAAGTCAGGTGGGGCTGGGGTCTTCCTCAATCCCTGGAGAAGGGAGCTGAACTCTGCCAGCAACCCTTACAGCTGGCCAGGGTCTGCTTGCATGGCACAGCCAAAGCCCCATCACTGCTGTGCTGCCTCTTCTTTGGGACACGAGAAACACAGATGTGCTCCTGCTGTGCAGCCCTGCCCGGACCTTCAGTGTGCCCTGGAGGTAAGGGATGTCCTGGCCACCCAGCACAGGGATGACATGACTCTAATGACTCTAATGACTAACCAGCATCCCCTGACTACACAGCATCACCAAAGTGCACAACTCCTGTACTCACAGACCACATGAACAAGCCATTTCCTAACCTTTGCCTCTGTCTTCCAGTTGCTGAGAAATCTCTCTCTTTTTAAAGATACACTGTCTATTTATTTAGAGTGTCTTTAGCACGGATTTTTATTTCTCTTCATTCTTGTTTTGAAAAAAACACACCACCCTTAAGCTGCTAAAAAAAAGAAGCTGCCTGGCAATTTCCCAGTTAAGAAAACCTGATGTTTTTCTCCCACTTGGTTTTGAACAGTGCTGAAGTCATCATGGCAGTTTTGAAGCAATGACACAAATGCTGTGTTTTCCTTTTTAGTAGGCTGCCAAAATACACGAGCCTTGGCACATTTCAAAAAACAAACCAGTTCTGACTCCCACTGTGGGTAAGTGACGTGCCACAGGAGGCCTGCAGAGGGAAACCAGGCCATTCTGCAACACGCGGACAAGGAATTAGTCCCATCCCCCTTTTTAGCCTTTCTATTATTGAAAAAAATAATTAAAAAATAGACTTCTTGTCGCTAGAGATGTTAATTTTGCCTAAGACTCAGATTTTTGAGGTGCATTTGTAGACGCAGCAACAGCACATAAAAGTATTCAGCTAATCCCAACCAAATTCCTGCCCACGGCAGAGGGCTTGGAACTAGATAATAGTAAAGGTGCATTCTGACCCAAACATTCTATAATTACAGGAAATTCCAAGTATTTGGGAGAAGGCTGGGGAAATTGCATCTTTAATTTTTCAAATACCTATTTTTTTTGCCCGAGACACAGATCATGTACATTATATTCGGAATGTCATAAGAAACTTGACAGTGTTCTTTAAGAAGATGGAGATCAGCCATCCACCTCCACAGTTCCACCACAGCCACTGCCGGTGTCCCCATGGACAGCACACAGACGGGGACACGGTGATGCCACCAGGGTTCACTGATGACCCCCAAAGGGCCCATGCAACACCAGGCAGGGTCACAGCTGGGAGGAAGGGCCCTACCTCTGGATAACAGCTGCAGAATCACTCTCTCGTTTCCGTCTCTTCCTCTCTGCGTAGCCCCTGAACGCCCTGGGAAACCATTTCAAGCCATTAACCAACTCCCCAGCTTTGGAGAGGACACGGAACACAGACAGGAGGGCTCTCAGCAGACAACAGACCGTGCTGACCAGGAGATGGGCAGCCCCATGTGTGGGTCGGGGGCCGGGCAGAGCATGTCCCAAAGCACAGCTCCTCACTGCCCAGGGCAGGGCTGGGCAAGCAGCTGCTCCTAAAGCAAAGATGGCCTAAAGACCAGGGCTGAGCAGCCCCAGCCCTGCTGCAGAGAATGGACCTGGGAGCTGCAGACACACACACTCTTCACACCAGGATTGAGAGGAATAAAATTGTCCCAGCAGCTGGGGTCTGCACCCCGATGGTGAGGATGGTTGTGGTGTGATCCTACAGGTGTAGCCATCTGACCTCCTGCCAGCCGAGAGACAGCCCCTGGCACAGGGAAAGCATGAGGATGATGGACAGGAGAGGAGAGGAACAGAGAGTTTATCCATGACACCAACAGACAAGGAAATAAAAAAATGAAGATCATACTTACGAGATGCTAGAGATTCCAGGAGACGCAGGGAAAAAGAGAGAGAAGAGGAATTCGTTAGTGCTGAGCCCCAGCCAGTGTTCTGAGGGAATTCTTACTCCAGAAGGAATATTTCTTCTTAGGTGGAAGGAAATTGCTTTTTAAATTAAACACTTCTCAGTGGTGAGGCTCCTGCTTGACCGAGCTTAATCCTCCCTGGGGCAGCACTGGCGTGTGGCTTGGATGCAAAGGAAGCTCCACAGAGACCCAGGGAACACGCAGATGTACAAGAGCTGAACGTGTCCCACCCGGCTCCACCACCACAGGCTCCTGGAGCAGAGGCCAGGGACACCTGGGGAGCCACCTCAGCAGCCCAGGGAGGTGCCCTGAACCTCTGGAGATGTTTCTGTGCAGTTTCTAGAGGCAGCACAGAATCTCCACAAACATTAACGAAGGGAGTTGTGCTCCTCAAGGGTTTCCTCAGGGCACCATCCCCACAACCAACCTCACTCTGGCCTCCAAACCCTGAGTCATCATCCTGCAACAAATCTGTCCAGCAAATATGAATTCAGAGAGCAAAGAATGTGCCCAAAGGCGACGTGCTGATTTTGTGCATGGTTTGTGGGTCATAGCAGAACTGTAAAATATCATAGACTGTTATCAGCCAACATTTTTAAAGTGGTTCTTCAGCAGAATGCAGCTATTCTGCTCCTCAGTGCCGGATCCAGCCCTCCCTGCATCAATCCTTCCAGGTCTGATCCAGTCTGGGTTATCCCAAGAACAACAATCAGCCTCTTTTCAGGATTTGGGAAGGGAAGAGTATGAGGGAAAGAAGAAACGTCAGAAAAACATCACAAAAAGGACACCAGATTAGACAAGAAGAAAACAGAGAGAGCAAGAGAGCCTGAGGGTATCCCAGACATTGAAAAAAGTGCACAGGAAAATGGGGACAAGGCTGGAGAAGGGCCCTGGAAGGCAGAACAGTGTCTCGTTCTCCTCACTGCTTGCCTTGGCTTTCCAGTCAGGTAAGAAACACTTCAAACCTGGAGGACAACACCTCCTGACAGGCACAACCTGGAAATGAGGTGCCCCTTGCCCTCTTCATCCCTTTGAGAACTGTCTCCTCCCAAAGCACAGCAAGCAGGGGCACCTAACCCTGCACGGAGCGTGGAGGGAAAGGCTCAGCCCAACCCACCTCCCTTCATACTTGGCAGGGATTTTACTGACACCTTCTTCAAATGACCAAACCAGTGCAGAGCTGGAGGGCTACATCTTATCCCATGGAAAGGTGTGTCTCTGGAGTGAGGGATGCAGGGCAAGCCTGGAATAACCTTCCCTTGGGGAAGTGGGTGGAGAAGCAAGTGGTGGAGGGGCTGCCATAGGGACCCTCCCTCTGCATGACAGCCAGGGACAGGGCACAGTGCCACAGACAGAATAAGGGAAGCAGAGAGAACTGAGTAGCCTGAGGAGTTAAAGAAGGTAAAACCAAATAAATGAGAGCACTAGGAAAGACCTAGTAAGTGGGAAAAAAATAATAGGAGAGAAGTTTCTCTCTCTCATACCCCTGCACCGTGATGCCAACCACACAACCCGAGGCTCTCAGACACAGCTTTGAGCAGGCTCTGGACTCTCAGATACACCCAAAGGCTACAGCAGTGGTTTCACTTACGCTTGCATAGTTGTAGTAGCAGTGTGAAAACTGAAGAGGTTCTCTTTTGGGAACCAGGTTCGTATGGGGACATCATCTGGAAGAGAGGGAGAACAAAGCCTGAGCATCCAGCGGGCACAGACATCCTGCAGACAGTGAGACTTCCCAAGCTCTTTCTCTTAGGACTTTTTTTTTCCAGCATCCTGCCCTGTATTGAGCAGGAGTCTTGTCCTCCTCATATATATCTACACTGCCACCCAGTGCTTTGTAAATTGGTGCTAAGCCTGTCTATCAGGCTACTAATGAAGAATAAAAGCTCTATCCTAAGCATGGAAGAATAGAATAATCCAGGAATTACTGAAGTGACATTTGAACTAAAAAAAAAAAAAAAAACCAGCAGAAAGAAACATTTGTCATTAAAAGCATTTTCCAGCCTCTGCTGTTTCCTTTGTACTATTAATCTGAAAGGTCCCATTCATCCAGTTCTTTCTGATACAGTCCCAGTAGAAGATGAAAACCATTCACCTTCCTTTCCTCAGAACTGTGAGCCTGAGATATCCTCTCTTTCAGTGCCCCCAAAGTTTCAATAAACCCCTCACACATCTGCTCCTGGTGCCCTGGCCCTCAGGAGTTTGTCTGGTTTGGAAGTCACGCTGCCCATCAGCTATAAATCTGCAGGTAACTGGGCTGATCTGGTCACCTCTGTTGGAAACTGCCCTGCCAAAACCAGCTGTGGATTATTGCCTAATTTCAGGGCAGTAAGACACTGCATCATCTTCACAGAATGACCTCTAGGGCAAAAAGCAGACACAACACTAATTATGTGTGTGGGATAGTGGTAGCCAGGAGGAGGAACCTGCCCAAGTAGCAGCTCCTGGTGGGAACTCTGAGCCTGGAGTCAGGGTATTGGAAATCCACTCACAAAAGACTTGAGAGATCCCTGTGGACTGGATTCCTGGGATTTGGGGCAACCTGATTTTTCAACTCGCTTCACTCCCAGTTTGTGGCTTCCTTGCCTTGCCACATGTTGGTGATTGTGTGTCTTGCTTCAGTCATTCAAGTTTTCAGATCATTAGCAACCGGGGTATCTTAGCCATTAACATTCTGGCACAATCAAGGTGGGTTTTAATTCACTTTCACTGGCCCAGACCCAGCCAAACCCCACAATTCTAGTGCACACAGAGTTTTGTACAGATCATCCATCATACTAAACGTTTTGTACAGACCATCATCTACTACTGATGATCCTGCCACTCCCTAAAAGCACAAGAAGTGGCTGCAACTACAGATGGAAAAACTGCTATCTGCAACTGGGGAGATTTCCTTTGAAGTGAAGCTTCCAAGAAACCTACAGAAAAGCTGCACCAGACACTCCTTCTCAGCTTCGAGTTTACGTCAAGTCTCGTTTAAAGGCACCCTAAGGAAATACAGATGTTAAATGAAAGCTGCATTCCAGTGTGGCAAGGACTTAAGATGCAGTCCCAAAGTCTGCCCTCCTCCTAAGCAGAGAGAGGCAATGCAGAACAACTCAGCCTGTAAAGGAATTGCTTGTTTGAAGTCTCAAACCCACAGAAGTGGTGAAGGAGAAGAAGTTGTACAAATTCCTTTTGAGCCAACAATTCTGTACAGACTTCTCAGGGGCTACACATCTCAAAGGACTGACATCTCTTGATGTGCTTTACAGCTTTTAAGCCACTCGCTTTGGTTCAAAGCAAAGCTCCTGAGCAGCTCATTTCCTTAGGAAGCTTTGCCTGGACCATCTCTGAGAGCCTCCCTTCCTTTTCTCCTGGACAGGAGTCAACACAGGAAAGATACCCCAACCCTACACACAGCACTCAATGGAGAATTAAGGATTTGGGACCCTTCAGAGGTATTGGGACCCAGCCAGAGGTACAACAGCAGCAGAGAAGCATACAGCTGGGGCAAGGCAGCACAGCACAGCTCCAGAGCTCACCCACCTGATCACAATTCACATTATGGGCATGGCTGGTGCTGCCAGGAGCAGGCAGCACTCTCCTCTTTGCCCCACAGGGCAGCTTCTTCTCCTTTCATGTTACACCAGCTGATGAAACAGTGAGGGGTGAGGTGAGACTGGGGGAACACCAGCACCACAATCAGCATCTCCAGCCACTGCACCCAAATCCCAGCACTGCTTCCATGGTGGATACGGATCCACAGGTGTCTGTATGAGATGCTGAGAGCAGCCCAGGAGATGACAAAGTGTTAGGAATCATAAACTCAGCACCAAAACCCACAGTGAATGATGCCAATCGGGCCTGGTGCTGTGAGTGTTGGTTTGCAGCAACACCAGCATGTCAATCCAAACAGAGAAGCAGCACTGCAGGGTGAACCTCTGGGGAAATCAGCCTCTCTCCCACCTCCACTCCTCTCTGTTCCATCCTCCCTGCTAGCCAGGCATGAACGACATGCCAGGGAATTCTTCCTGCAGGCTGTGCCACTTGTGCTGTTCAATTCTCGGGTTATCTCCGAGGGACAGCACTTGGATAGAGAGTGCAAATGAGACCAAGCTGAGGGAAATTTCCTTCCATGATGCCAGTGCTGGGATTTGGGCTCAGACAGAGCACTGCCTGTGCAGCCACACGTGGCAGAACTCAGAGGCTTGAGACAATCACCAAGGGGAGCTGCTGCCTGTTTGTATGAAACACAAAATACTCACAGAGGCATCCACGGGTTCAGAACTGGCTGCTTTGCTCCCACTTAAGTAACTACTCGGACACATTTCAGAAAGACAAATTTCCATTCCCATTGGTAATGGCCCCAACAAAAGTGCTGCCTGGTTAAAAACAGGTATTACATTCCAAGGCCCAGAAACAGGATGTGGTGTCTCCCTGCAGGGTTTGCAAGGACGTATTTTCCAGTAAATTGCGCAGTTTAGGTCCAGCTATGAAGGAGTTAAACCCCTCCATTAGTGATGGGGAGCTTTCCTCTGGCTCTGCATCAAGCAACCTGCTTCAGTCCCACAGTGCAAACTGCGGTGCTGGTTTGTTCAGACATGCTGGTTTGGGATGGGAAAAAGTCAATTTTCTTCACAGCAGGTGGTTTGGGACCGTGCTTTGGATTTGTACTGAAATTGTGCTGAAATTGTACTCAAATCCAGTCAGGCTGGATGGGGCTTGTAGCAATGTGGGCCAGTGGAAGGTGTCCCTGGCATGGCAGGGGGTTGGAATGAGATGGGCTTGAAGGTCCTTTCCAACCCAAACCACTCCCTGTTTCTATGACTCTGTGGAAACAGGGATGTTTTGTTATCACTGAGCACCCCTGGCCATGGGGAGTGGAGAATTAATTCCTTATTTTGCTTCACCTGGGCACACAGCTTCTGCTTTACTTGAACTGTTTATGTCAACCCACAAGTTTTCCCCACCCCTTCCCACCCCACAGGGGGAGGGACTGAGTGGCTGCTGAGGCCAGTTAAATCATGACATCAGGAAAGCTTTCAACATAAAGCCACCAGCACTAGGACAGGAAACCTTCCTTTTCCTTACCCAGGACACATCATGAGTCTGTAACTGGGTCAACTCAGCACTCATCTCCAGGAGAACAAGCCCCTGGGGTTGAGATCTCCTTTCCTGAAAACATTTTCCTTTTCTACCCTCAGACAGGCTTTCTGTCTCTGTCATCACGTGCAGAGCCATTTTCTAACAGGGAAAACAATATGATCACCAAACCCTAAAAGGTTTCCATACAGAAAAACTCTTATCGCTCTTTTTCTTGCATTTTGGCAATAAAAATAATAAAGTCTAAAACTGCATGTGCAGTGTCTGATGTGAGGCCCAAAACATCCCAGGGAACAGAAGAACAAAACTAGGCACAGGATTTCAAAGGGCTGTAGTTGTTCTGCACATTTGATAATCAACTACTTTTTCATTACTGTTCTTCAGTTTTAGGTAATGTATTAATTTAGTATCATAATTTCAAGCATCTAGATGTGAAAATAATGTCCAGAACCCAAACTTTTGGTGATTTTACCTGTGGTAAACATCATTAAAGTATTTACTAGAAAACTCTGAACCCAGCAAAGCTGGACAGTTTGATCTTCACAGCCCTTATACTCCATTTCTTTTCAAGGAGAAAACTTTGACCTTTCCTGGCTGGACTACTCTAAAAGCCTTGATGTGTGTTTGCAGAAAAAAAATCATACAAATTAGGTCAGACTCTTTGCCAGCCACATACAAGCAAAGATGGACTGCGCACTAGTTTATAATTCAAAGCACACAGGCTGGGACATATATTTGATTAATGGTTCGGTTTTTAAAGACCATCAGGGATTTTTCTAAATGTAATTGAATAATTACAACCCCTATTCCCTGAGAACATTGAGCAAATGGATAGTGAGGGGGAAAGAAAGTCCAATCTGGTGTTATTTGCTAGTACTTATGGGAAGCCCATGAGGTGGCACTACATGGGTGACTCTGATAAACTGCTTTCAACCACGCAATTTTGGGGACACACCAAAGTACAGAACACCGTAGGCTGAGCTGAGGGTCCCACTGAGCACATGGGGCAGAGAGAGGGTCCTGCTCTGAAATGCCTCTGGGAAGGGCACGGATGAAGGTGCTTTGACACAGCCCCCACTCTCTTGCTCTTCCTTCCACAGAGCTCACTGAGCTCCATGAAGGTGTCATGAAAACCACCCCGGTCAGCTGCTGCTCACCAGCTGGAAGCAGAACCAACAGAGCTTGGCCAAGCTGGTCACCAACTGAGCTCAGCTTATTTCAAAGTCCTGCTTTGAAAATCCCTTTCCAGAAATGCAGGTGCAAGGTCCTGAGGGGATGCTGATGAGGAGGGGCTGAGAGCACTTGGTGTGTTCAGCTGGAGAAGAGGACATTGAGGGGACACCTCAGGGCAGGTCCAACTTCCTCGGGAGGGGCAGAGGAGGGGCAGGCACTGATCTCTGCTCTGGGGGGACCAGGGACAGCACCCAGGCAATGGCTGGAGTTGTGTCAGGGCAGGGTCAAGTTGGATCTCAGGGAAAGGTTCTTCCCCCAGAGGGTGGTGGGCACTGCCCAGGCTCCCCAGGGCAATGGGCACAGCCCCAAGGCTGCCAGAGCTCCAGGAGGGTTTGGATGATCCTCTGGGGCACAGGGGGTGGCTCTTGGGGATGGTCCTGTGCAGGGCTGAGGGTTGGACTCGATGATCCCTGTGGGTCCCTCCCAACTTGGCATATTCTGGGATTCTGTGAAGGCACCAGCAAAGGTGCTAAAGGGGAAATGCCACAGTGCCCAACTCAAGGCACAGGGCAACAAACCCTCCATGCTGGGAGGGGATGGGTGTCACCCTTCATAGCCCTCCAGCGCCCAGAACTCATCCTTTACTTACCAGACACTCGATCGACACTGTACATCCTCTCCAGCCTTTTCCTGTGCCACCCAGTCTCGCCGGGCGGGTGCTGCTCCAGCTCAAAGGATTGCTGGGAAGGGGCAGCGAGCCGGGCACAGTTTGGGCACTCCTTGGAGCCCTGCCGGCTGCCCGGCCAGCCCTTACAGTGCCTGCCACCGCCGTGGGAGCCGCCGGCGCCGTGCCCCTGGTGCCCGTGGTGACACTCCTCGTGGGCAGCCCCTTTCATCACCACCAGCTCCATGCCGTCGTTCTCGTGGTCCGACAGCATCGGCCTCTCGCCGGAGATGGTGTAGACTCGCGGCTTCGGCGCCTCGCTCGGGATCTTCTCCGCCTGCTCCTCGGTGAAGCTCCGCTCGAACTTGCCGTCCGAGATGACGGAGAGCCTGCGCTTGTTCTGCACCGCCTGCTGCATCTCGGGGGAGTCCTCCTGCCCGATGTAGGAGTCTGCTAACAGGTGATCTGAAACAAAAGGCACGCCTTCCTCAAAACCACAGCGCCCCAGACACCGGCACATTCAGGAGGCTGCACAGAGAGAACACAGGAGGTTGGCCCAGGAACCCTTTCAGATGAACGTGTGTTCATCACTGCCTCCTAAACCTCCCCAGCTGGCACTGAAATGAGAGACATTTCCCTCCAAGAGGCCCAATATTTTAAGGATGTGTGGCCACCAAGCAAGGCTCAAGGCAAATTCAGGTCTTCCTGCACAGGGTGAAAATGCTCCCATGCAAGACAGCCCAGTCTGCTCCAGCGAGCTCAGCCACACAAGGGCTACAGAGATGGTCACAGTCTGCAGGACAAGGCCCAGCACAGACCTGTCTAAGTGCCAAACTCTGAGTGTTTTGCACATCAAGTTCCTTTAGAACACTGGGAAAGGGGCAAACCAACAGGGTTTGGGGTTTTTTCCTCCTGATTTTCTGCCAACAGGGCTGGTACCAATCCTAGTTGTGTGTATAGACTAGGGAACAAAAGGCTGGAGAGAAGTGCTGCAGAAGATACTTGGGGGTCCTGGTTGGGGGCCAGTTGGCCACGAGTCAGCAGAGCCCTGAAGCCAGAAGGGACATCCCTGTCCTGGGGGGCATCAGGCCCAGCATCGCCGGCCAGGCAAGGGAGGGGATAGTCCCACTCTGCTCTGCACTGGGGTGGCCTCACCTGTGACATTGGGGCACTCTGGGGGGACACAATGGAAGGAAGAGACTGAGA
Source organism: Grallaria varia (assembly GCA_013396735.1). NCBI lineage: Eukaryota > Metazoa > Chordata > Aves > Passeriformes > Formicariidae > Grallaria > Grallaria varia. Next base: position 37,550 of record VWZG01008960.1, read on the forward strand.
CATTGGAGAGTGTCCAAAGGAGGGACTGAAGATGGGGAAGGGCCTGGAGGGAGAGCGTGTGAGGACACTGAGGGCACTTGGTGGGTTCAGCTGAAGGAGACCGAGGGGAGACCTCCTTGGGGTCGTCAACATCCTCCCAAGGGGCAGAGGAGGGGCAGCTCTGATCTCTGCTCTCTGTGACCAGTGGCAGGACTTGAGGGAACAGCTGGAGATGAGTCAGAGCAGGGTTAGGGTGGATCTCAGGATAAGGTTTTTCACCCAGAGGGTGGTCAGGCACTGGAACAGGCTCCCGAGGGCAGTGGGCACAGCTCTGATCCTCTCTGAGTTCAAGAAGCATTTGGGCAATGCTGTCAGGCACGTGGTGGGATTGTTGGGGTGTCTCTGCAAGGCCAGGAGTTGGACTCGATGATCCTATTGAGTCTCCTCCAACTCAGCACATGCTGTGACTGTGCCATGACAGACACGCAGACGGCTCTCAGGGGACAGGCGCAGCAGAGCTCCTGCAGCAGCCCCGGCCAGCAGAGCCCCTGGGTGTGCAGACGGGGCCAGCACAGCCCCTGGGAGCTGTCCCGAAGGAAAACACAACCGCTCCCTTTGTGGCGTAGGAAGATGGAAAGGAGAGAGGCCCAGGAGTGCAACTATCTTTGGAGCCCACACACTGGATGGAGTGCCAGGAAATCTCAGCATTTCCATGGCAATTCCATGCATGAACCCAACAGTAGCTCCCACCCACCTGCTAATTCTTTTTCAAGTGGCTGTTAATTACCTCTTACACTTCCCTTCGGATGGGAAGCAGCTATAGGGGACTGGCAAAAAGGCTCAGAAGAGAATGCATTATTCATGTGACTACTACCCCAAAAAAACCCGACATCATCAGTGTCCAGCACAGACAGCAGCACTTAGAACAGAGAAAAAGGCAAGCCCAAGCTTCACTTCAGTAGATATTTAAGGAGCATCATTCCTTTAGCTACCGGGTCATGTCCTGGAAGAACTTGGCCAAGTTTGAGGCTTGGCCCTGAGGAGATGAAGGACGAAGAGACCTGTCTCAGGACAAGACTGGTGGTGTGGGTATGTGACACAGACCTTTCACTGCTGCCACCATCTGCTGCCTTTGAAGTGCTCCTGGGCCCCTCTGAGAGGAGCCCTCCCAAGCTGAGAACATACACTATCAGCTTTTGAGCCTGAAATCCATCCTGGATCACGCTCACTTAGACTGACCGGAACCGAGCTGGTGCAGGGTGTCACCCTTATCTCATGTGGTGCTTCAGATACAACTTCCTCCAGCACCACCAGGAGATAAATCAGTCTCTGGCCACTCTGCTCCAGAAGTGACTGTCAGGACCATTCAGGCTGACACAACTCAGGTTTCCTTTCATTTGTCTCCCAGAGAGACCTCCCAGTCTCTGATACTGGAGCTGGCAGGTGGAGCCAAGCAACAGGAGACACTGCAGGTGTCCTAATGGAAGAGCAGTGCCTGCTGAACTCATGGCTGAGGCTTTCCAGGCTTCACATGGAGTCAGAATGCCTGTCCAGGTGTAGTGAGGAGTCAATCACCTCACTGACACTGTCCAGGTAAAACAGGGAAGGCAGACGATGGGCACAGAGAGGGTGTGGGAATCAGCACTGCTCCAGGAGGAGAGCCTGATGGACAACAGGGCCATTCCAGTGAAGGAAGGTGCTCCACCAGCTGTGATCCGACAGCTTGTCCACACAGTCCTACCAGCTCCAGTAGCACAGACCAACCAGCGCAGAAAGTGTTCACAGGCTCCAAAGCCTCACCAACCACGTGTCACCCCTCCAGGCCCCCACATCTGCTCTCCAGCACCTCAGATATTCCCCAGTGCCAAGAGCAACTGCGCTCGAGAGTGGGCAGGTCTTGGGAAAACACCACTGAATGACTCTCTGAGGTCTGCCAAGATCTGTGCTGGCTAATAGTGCCAAGCACACCATTTCTAAAATTAAAAACAAAGGCCAGCTCTCAGTACTCGTCTCAACTTGTCAAACTTACTAATCTGTGTGGGCACAATGACACTACAGATTTCTTTAAGACACCACAAAATCGTGGCTGACAGCTGCCCCTGCTCCCCCTGAAATTAATACTTGTAAGGAAGATGCACAGCCTCCTCAGAGCAAACACACAGGAGTGGCACCTTCACTCACACGCTGACAGCTCCACAATTCAGAGATCCAAGAATTCCTGAGCTCTGGGACCTGTGGCTACATGGAAAAATGAAGTTCCTGAAGCACAGTATGTCTGAAAATGGTGATGTTACAAGTGCAAAGAGACCAATTCCAGTTTCTGTTTTATAAGCACTGAGGTCTGTTCAGCCCCATAAAATTTACAGACATGCAAGTGGGACATGACTGGTTTCAAGTAAAAGTCATTTTTTTACTGAAATCCTGGCAGGGTTACAATTCTTGACCAGATGTATTTGACATCACCTACCTCTGATCTAGCATGCAAAATGCAAGGACAATTCCTTCCTTCTACCTTACTTGTTCCTTCCTCAAGGTGTTTTCACTTCTGTAGGAGTTTTCATGATTTACACTACAAAGGGCTGCCAGAACACTACTGTGCTCTCTTTTTGTGAAACAATTGGATAATTCTTCATTTTCATTCAATTTAGCACCTTCAGTAAACTACACTGGAGAAACAACTTCATATGCACAGGGAATGTGAAGCTTTATTCTACACTTGTCGTTAATAAAGAATTTATCTACAGAAAAATAATAGTATGGAAGGAAAAGACATTCAAATACCCATCATAATGAATTATTGGCTTGTGAAACTGAACCTGCACCATTTCAGGAGCAAGGCTGTGCATTCACATGCATGTGAGTTCACATAAACAGGCAGCCTCAAGATGTGAGCAGTGACTCTTTCTGTGTTTGCAGCGAACTGGATGCAGGTGCTAAAGCACTGCACCTGCCTCCACTACAGCATTTTAGGTTAATAGTTCGTTTCTGATAAGAAAGAAGTCAAGCTGGTGCAGGAATCGGTGCTGAATGAGAGCTGAGCCCCAGGGATGCTCAGAGGTGAGAAGAGGGGGACGGTGAGGGGCAGTCAGCTGCAGCAGGCTGCTGTTAACACCCTGTGCCTGCTCACTGCTGCTCCCCTCACTTCATTTTCACGTTGCTCTTGTCACCTCTCCCACTCCCAGCTGCTCCATCGCAGCAGCCCAGGCCAGCGTGGCTCGGGGAGCCTGGCACAGCTCCCTCCTCTCCAGCCACTCCAGTGAATCTGACCTGGGAATGACTCTGCTCTCCCACTTACTTTCGTCAGCAACACCTTTGTCTCACACAGCTGCAAAGCTACTTTGCACCAGACAAATCAGGTTCCTCAGACAGTTTCTCTTTATCCAGCTTTCTGCTCCACATGGATTTATTGTGCCTCAGACACTTAACAGCAAGATGAAGAAGACCAGTGTGCCTGATCTGCAGATTATGTGTCCACTGGTAACAGAAACATCCAAAGGACATTTTCATCACTTCCCTGCCTCCTGGACCAAGTCCAAGAGCCTGTCCAGAGCCTGGGGACAGTCCAGTCCTGAGGGCCAACCCACTTCTCACCCCCCTTGTCATTCACTTGAACACATGTGGTTTTTGGCCTCACTTGCTCCTGCCTGACATTTCTTTCTTCACCTTCCACGCAGCACTGCCCACCACAGTCCTTGGGGCACACGTGTCACCAAAGATACTGGCAGCAGTGATAACCTGTGCTGGGTAATTGGCAGCAGGTTGGAAAAGAGAGAATCCACACTCTCAGTACATCTAGTTCCCAATAATGAGGCCCTTATCAGTGTTAGATACTTCCAACACATCCTTTCTCAGTCAGTAGCTGCAACATGAGCACTCACCCAGGGACTGTGAAAGGACACTGTTTTTCTTTCACTGTCCCCAGGATTCAGACCCAGCAGGCTGATGCCCATCCACAACTCACAGAGCCAAACTCGTATCTGCTGCAGACTGTCTTGTAACCCTGTGGGATGAGGAGTTTATAAATCAAGGCAGAATATAGCCACAAGGCATAGACAGAAGCACCAAATTTACTCCTGCATTTAGCAGCTAAACTGATGATTAAAGCACCTTAGATTTAAAGCTTCTGCTCCAGCATCAGAAGCAAAGTGGCAAAGGGGAATCCAGATAAACCCTATTAAAAGCACATCTGTCATCTCCGCAGAATAAATTTCACAGAGACAGTTCTCTCTTCCCTGCTCCACCTCAGCTGGATCTCTCTGGATCTGATGTTTATGGTACCAATTTTAAATGAAAGAACTGTCTTGGCCACTGAAGATGGAGAGATTTTGGGTATACAGTTTATGGCCCTGCAGCATTGCTCATAGTAGCAGGAATGCAGTTGATGCTGGGTTTGTCTCACACCAGGAGGAGTGCAGGTGATGGCCTCAGTGAGGAGCGCAGAGAGGTGCTGTGGCACTGCAAACCCAGGGCCATCTATTCAAACTGCACAGCTGAGCAGGTTCTTTTGCCATCTTGGAGACCTCCCATGTGTCTGTCACTGCCCCTCAGGTGCACTGGCAGGTCCTGTTCTCCTCTGCTCCCTCATCAGAGCCCTAATGCAGAGGTTCTGTCCTTCCCCTCCCAGTATGACCCCCCAGCACAGGGCTGGCAGCCCCCTCACTGGGCTCAGGGCTCAGATACAGTCAAGAACTAGGCATGGGGAAAAATGGGGAATTTGTTCACAATATTGAATCACAAGGCAGGGCTATAAAAATGGAGATACAACATTCAAAAGGTCACAGTGGCATTTCAGCCGTGCAGTAGCTTCAGAGTAAATTGAGTCACAGAATAGCTGAGGTTGGAAGGGACCTCTGGAGATCATCCAGTCCAACCCCCCTGTCAAGGCAGGGTCACCCAGAGCAGGTGACATCGTAATGCGCACAGAGGGGAGACTCCACTCCCTACCTGGGCAACTGTTCCAGGGCTCTGCCACCCTCCATGGAGAGAAGTTCTTCCTCACACTGAGGTGGAACTCCTTGTGTTTTAGTTTATGGCTGTCCTGTCACTGGGCACTGCTGAACAGAGTCTGGCACCATCTTCTTGGCACCTGCCTTAGAGATATTTGTATGGATTGATGAATCTTCTCTTCTCTGGACTAACCAGGCCCAGCTCCCTCAGTCTTTTCTCATAGGAGAGATGCTCCAGACCCCTCATATCTTTGTGGCCACTGCAGGACCCTCTCCAGCAGCTCCTTGTCTTTCTTGATCTGTGCACAGCAATGTTCACAACATTCACTATGAGTTACCCGAAGCCTGACCAAGCCCTGCTGTGACTTTACTGGGCACCACGACCCCAGTGCCACCAGGGAAGGAACATCAGACACTGCCCTGCAAAGCCACAAGGAAGAGGCAAGGGCTGCTTCTGTAAGGGAGCTGCTCTGAGAAACCACAAGGTCACTTAGCTATGACAAAATGGTTCCAATTAGTCTTCTGTGCTCAAATGGGCCTAGAAAACAAACAAACTCCAGGTACTATTGACACAGTGTCTTAGAGGTGAGTAACCTTTTAGTCTGGCCTGGAACATTAATGTGAATAGATGAAATTGTTACTGTGAGACACGACCCAAAGGAGCAAGTGGCAGCTCCATCACTGGCCTCAGCATCTCCATGGTAACATCGTGACCTACGTTTTCATTCCCTTTATAAGCCAACAACATATTCCACGGCAAATTTCAGGATACACCCACACCATACTTGCAGTGGCTTATGCTGGAAGTGGCCTGGACCCCTCAGAGATGACATTTCACATCCCTGCCCTGTCCTGAGCTCAGGCCGCCTACAACTCCCTCCAGGGCACACGCTCTTTCTAGAAAGGTCATCTCCACTTCATCAGCACAGGGATACACTGAGAGCAGGGCCAGGTGCACTGCTGGGTCCATCCTGGGGACAGGTCCAGCATCCTCTAGAGAAAAAGGCTGACTTCATACTCACCTTGCACCACTGGCAGCCCCACAGTCTGAACACTGGCAAACTGCAGCTCCAGCTTTGCTTTGTGGTGGCACACAAAAGCACAGCTCGTAGGTCACTTTAGCCTGAAGCACCTGCAGAGCCTCACACCGGGGTGTCTCCAGCCCCAACCAATTCTGGCAGTGTCAGGAAGCCCCTCTGTGTGTGGCTGCTCCCTCCACACACACTCCCAGCCTCTACAAAGCCCAGGCTGCAAACACGAAGGGTTGAGCTGGTGCAGGCTCTGCACCTGGGACAGATGTAGCATGTTCTGCTCCTGCCACCTGTTCCCATTTTGCTTGGGGAAGCTCACAAGTGCCCTCTTCTCCTTACTGCACTGATGACTGAAACACCATGCAACAACAAAAGAAAGACATGAAGATGACTTTCTTTGAGCTTAAAAGGAAGCTCTTCCAGTTTCAGGTAAACACCCCTTCGGTTTGTACTGATGCAAACCAGTAGCCATGCTGGTTAGGTAGCAGCCACAGCAAATTTGATTCAAGACCCACCAGGCAGCCCTGACCCCAGGCCCATCACCTCTGCAGCACCAAGCACACCTTCTGTCTGCTGAGATCTCTCCCTCTCTCTTGCTTCCAGAGCCTTTCCCACGCAGCCTGCCCGGAGCAGCCAGTCCCAGCAGGCAGCCCGGTGCTGCATCCCACAGCCCTGCACTCCACCATCAGCAGCTGCCCTCCCAATAACCCCACTGAGCAAAATAGAAACTGCCTGATAAAAAAAAAAAACCAAACAGGAAAACAACCCACACAGCTCCCTCCCTTTCCTCAAGGATCACTGGGTTTGACTCCCAGCTCACCGGGATGCATCACTGCTTCTCCAGGCAGGAGGGAGCTTCTCAAAGTCTCTGCTTGCTGTCCTTTTTAATGTCACTGCCCTGGGTACCTTTTCCTCTCACAGTTCAAGTACATGGAGATAACAAAATCTAAAGCATTATCTCAGTGTGGGGCCTCTGACACCTAAGCTGGGAGAAAGGGACTCTGAGAATGTCCAAAATTCCATGAGCTCCAGTGATGCTAAGTGATTATTTCTTCTATGCTTTGCTCTCTGCAGCCCTTTTACACTTCCCTCCCACCACGTTTCAATAATTTTCTCCATCTTTCTTCTAGGTCTGTCCCAAGGGACACCCACTCCTACACTAAAACCATGCCTCAGACAAGATGGGAAGTCTCTGGAAGGTACCAGAAAGCTACAAAAGTCAGCAAGGACTCTGGCAACAGCCTTGCAGTCAGAATGAACACTGAGCACAGGAGAGTGCTCTTTGTGGGAACCTTTCCAGACCCCCGGCCTGCATGAATAAGCCAGCAATGACCAGAAGCAGGAAGAGAGCAGGAGATGCATCACCTCCTCAGCACTGGCTTCCTTAAAAGATCCGTGTCCTGTCACCTGCAGCACAGTCCAACACTCCCCTCTTTTCTAATTCCTCAAAATATCTTAAAGATCAGGGGAAAAAATTCTGAGTGATCCCAAAGGGACAATTCCTCCATCCTCTGCCAGCAACTCATACCCCATCACCAGGCAACTGCCCTGTTCCAAAAGGGAAACAAAGGGAAGAAAACTGCATTGCCATCATCCCTTCTGTAACCTCTGAGCAAGAAGGGAGGTAAATGTACTGCTTTAGACTCCTGGAAAAACCTCCTGCAGAGTAAGACACTGAGGAGTTGCATGGGAATAGTCACACAACATTTCTGAGTCGTGAACTTCCCGGGACTCACGTCAGGAAGACTCAGAAGTTGGAACCAACAACAAAGGCTCTCCCTCAACTGTTCCCACTCCACGTAACCCCACGGTACCTGCAATCCTTTGTGCCTCTTGCTGCTGTTCAATTCCACACCCACTGCCCCAGCCCAGCACACAGAGCACGAACAGACCGAGATTTTATTGAAAACAGAAGGTAAACAAAGCCCTGCACATAACTCAGCCCTCGTTAAAATGCCTGGATGTGGCAGCTGGCCCGTCCTGCTGATATACAATCCCTCTGCAGCTCTTCATTACCACTCCCCAGTTTCTCCAAGACATTCTACCACACAGAGGAGCCACCAGAAACAGACTCTGGGGTGGAGAAGTTACCACCAAAGGATAAGCTCCTTGATCAGCTGTAGAAAGTGATGTTACAAGGGATACAAAAGCCATTATACCATTTCCTTTCCTTGGAGTCAAGGGACTCTAAAGATGAAACAAGTCAAACCAAAATGGACAATGCTCAGAGAACAAAGTGCAGCAGAAGTGGAGAGAGGTGGGGCAGCGTCTGCACACGTGGCATCTCCCCCCAGGTGGGTTCCTGGGGTGCATGGGGCATCAGAGCCCCACTCTTCTGCTGAGGAGCTGAATTAGCAGGGAAAGCAGCAAAAAACCCTGACAGCCCAAAGACGCACACCTGCCTCATTTCCTGCAGGGGGATTGTCCTCTGCAAGGAGAGAGAAGGGTTCAAGCTCCTGCATCCACAGAAGAGGAGGATCCTGCCCTACCCTTCTCCATTTAGGCTTCACTGTCCCACTGATGGCTCTACCACTTTCCTGCTCCTAAAAACACTCAAATCTTTTCCCTCACTGCACTTGTCAATGACTTTAATCCTTTATGAAACCACGAGTGCATCAAGGCCTGCCTCCTTCCAGGCACATTTAGGGTAGAGCCTTCACCCCAGCCAAGTCTGATGCCCGTGCAGGGAGCACTCAGGTACACAGCTGGAGTTATGACAGCAAAACCTGTCCCACCAGCAGGTACAGACCCTTCTGGTGAGAGCCCAGACACACACAGGCACTGAGGACTCGATTCTTCAGAGCAATGACCTAAACCACCATCACACGCAAGGGGCAATTCAACCACAGGATCCTGGTGGGCTCCTTCAGCCCTAACACTGCCCCTCTCCCAGCCCACAGTGCCTCTGTTCTGCTCTCTGCAGCCCCACTGAGGAGCTGGAGCAGATTCAGGCACCTCTAGGTATGAGCCACATCGTCAGCTTATGCAGAAGAGGCCCTTGCTCTGCTTCACTGGAGTCACTGGAGTTCAGCTAATCCCACAGCTCTGCCAAGCCAGAGGTGAAGCCTTTGGACACCTGCACAAGTGATCCTGAGCCAGAATTTCTGCAAGGAAGGAAAGACATGACTTCCCTGTGATTGGACTACTGGGATGAATAAAAGGCAGCCAAATTTTCTACTCACAACATTTTTTTATAGGATAGCAACCTTCCTACCACGGTTATTTATAAAGAAGTGTTACAGACCGTGTTAAATTATACACTGCAGAGTTTCAAAAGATGACTTAAAAATGACGATTCTTTCTTCCCCTCCTCTTCTTTAGAATTCAGAGTAATTTCTAGGGAACTTTTTGTATTTCCAAGTGAACACTTAAGGATCCCATAAGTATTGTGGTATTTCCATGTGTACCTTTCTCAGCTTGGTTCTTGTCAGTGGCAACTAAATTCACCGGGATTCAGAGATGATCTCAAGCTTGATACACCAAGGGGTGAAAAGGCTTCCCTAGAGAGCTTACAGATGTGTTACAAGCACAGAGAGGACTGGAGTGCTGCTCTGGGGAGCCTGACTCATTATCCAGGAGTCACATCAGCTCCAATTCCATGCTCTCCTTACCCACAGTCAGGGAGAAACAAGCAACCAGGAACACCCCTAAGGCTGAGCAAACAACAGCTCTGTAAGTGCAGGCCTGAGAGGCTCTTGCCCCGTGGATCTGACCAGGGCTCCCCACCTGAACAGCTCTGCAACCTCCTTGTCTCCATCACAAATTCTCTGCCTGGCCTGAACACAACCCCACAGGTGCTGTGAGAGCACTACAAAGCGAGCAGGAGCCAACACCTCTCCTTGTAGGAAACTGGGGTGGGAGGCTGCAAAATAGGACCAGCAAAGACAGAGGCCAAAACGGCCACGATGGAAGGATGGTTTGCCATCCTGGGGAGCTCCTGCCAACCTGTCTCTGCACAGTCTGTCCAATCCTCTCTTCCTCCTCTGCCTCACAGACACTGCATCTCAGCTGCACTAAACCCCAGCCTTCCTCTACCCTGCCCTTCCTACAACCATGGGCTGTCCTTCAACCACATATAAGTGAAGTGTCACTGGAGTTCCTCATGCCTGAAAACAATCCAAGAAAATGGCAGTGCATTGTTTTAGAGCCCTTCCATTCACAACATCAGCACGATTCAGCCAAGGACAACTTGAAGGTCATTAGAATAGATCCAAGAAAAAAGACAGGGATCCACTCATCTGGCTGCCAAAGACTAGTGTGACTGGCCTTGCTCTTTTAGCAAGAGGTTTAAACGCACACAGAATTTACCTAGAATGGTAACAACACTCTAAATTACATTCTATTTAGTAACTTTATCCCTTGCAAAAAACAATTCAACAGTAGAGAACAATCTGCTACTTATTCACACAGGATTTTCTGTGGATCCCACAGGATTTTCTACAGGTTTTGTAAAACATTTTCTTTCCTCACAGAGAAGACATGGGCCTGTTAGAAGTCAAGTGAGTTTCTCTGGTGCGCTCTTGCCCATCCAGCAGAACTCATCATAAGCTGATGGGGACAATATCTGCGTCTAAAATACTGATACATTAACTAGCACGTGCTGGTGCCCTCAACTAGACAAGGCAAATCTCAGTTTAACCTCTGTTGAAGCAAACCCTGGAAACAAATCCAGATGTTACCTTTGTCAGCAAGGACAGATCGCTGCACATACACTAAGCACATCAGTGAACCCACTATAACTCATCTTTTCTTATTCCCCAGTGAAAGCAAGACCAGTGCAGAAGTCTTATGCAGTGCTATCACTTTCCAGTTAAAACTTCTCCCAAGGACATCAGCTCCAGGAGGGAATTTCCCACAGGGCACTTGTCCACTAAAAGTGAACTTGTCCCCACAACCCACCCGAGATATCAAACTGCCTTTTCTCCTCAAGGGGACTCCTCCTGCTGAGATCTCACATCAACTCTTTATGATAAATAAATGCACTTCCATTTTAGGGTTATTAAGCAATAGGTGCATGCACACATGGACACAAACAAGGCCATCAGTTCTCTTACCTGAGCCATTTCTGCCCTCAGGATGGTTTTGTGAAAGGTATTCTCCAAACGCCCTCGCCGCTCTGCGCAATCCAAGCGTGACAGCCAAGGAGAGAAACAGAGATGGGGAGTGGTTAAAGGCCAAGGAAAGATGGAACAGTTCAACACCAATACACTGCTGTGCTCCTGCAGCTGCCATTCCCTCAGCCAGGGTGACCCCAGTGCAAACATGCTGCCATAGCAGGGAGGGCTTCCTGGTTACACATCTCAATGTTCCCCAGCCCAAAGGGGAAATAGAGCTGGACTAGAAGCCCAGGACCCTGTTAGTCTTTACCTTCTCTGTTAAAATTGGAAAATAAAATCCTAATGCACCCGCATTAAACTTGGCCTTGTTTCTCTGACACACATAATAACAGGCTCCTGCCTTCAACCCCCTCCTGGCAGCCCAGGGAGGGAGGTACCCCCACCCCAGCACCAACCACCTCTCCCACCTCCTGCTCGGGTCCTGAATGCTCCCACCCGTGAGCTGTCACAGCTTAGACCTGAATGCTAAAGTTCATTTTACCCACCTTAACACCAAGTTCTCCAGCACCAACTCTGTCAGTGTTTGGATTACTGGAGAAGCTTATTTGAGAGACACTCACAAAACCCACCACAAAAGCAGTTCCTGGTTCTCTGATGCATTGAGGTCCTGTGGATGACCGAGATTTTACTGGAATATATTAAGAACCAACAAGCAGGAGGAGTTCAACCCTTATCACACATCAAGGCCTACGTAAGAGAGCAAACCTATGAATATTCCAACCAGGGAAAAGCTCTCTGCTTGCAACCCACACAGGAACAGAATCCTTGGTCAAGGCATACATTCCCTGGAATACAGTAAACTCCAGACTCCAACGGGCAGGACTTTCGTAAGGTCCTGTTGCTGTGCCTGTCCTCCTGGACCCAACAGACCTGTAACTCAAGAGAGCCAGTTCTAATGCCAGCTTTTCCCCAGCCATCCATTTTCCACAGGTTTGTAGAACAATCTCTCCGAGGTCTGCAGCCTCACACTCAGGCTGGGTTGCCAAAGGGCCTCACCAAGAGGGAGGTGAAACAGCCACCCACGTCCCTGGGAAGCCAAGCCAAGCCAGCAGACCCAGAGCCCAGCACTCCCAGCCAAAAGAACACCAACATCTCTTGGAAAGGAGACAAGACTTGCTGCAACAGGGAAGACTCTCCATACCAAGGCATCACATCCACTGACCTCCTCCTTCGAGGTGCTCAACCTCAACATCCCTCTCCAGTTCAAGCTGCTGCAAAAACCTTGTAACAGCCATTAAATATCTAAGTGGAAAATGGCTTTGACCTCCAAAACAACCTTCTGCTTTGCTACCCGATGCAGCAGCAAACCCCAACTTGTATAGCCACTGCTTTTATGCACCTCCTCCCAAAGGGAAAAAGATTAACAAAGCTACAACGCACCTCCCAGAGCGACTCGGGCTGGAAGGAGTGGCAAGTCCATTTGTCATCCACACGGGATCGATACGAACAATGAAGAAAGAGTAATTTAATCTCCCTGGGACTAAATTTCAGCACAGCCAAGTGCATAATGCTTTGGAGCAGCACAGCTGGAGCTGTGCAAGAAGCAAGGTTTAAGCTTGTAAGTCTTTGCAGACTGACATTCAGTGCTGAGCTTTTCCCTGTTTCCAGGTTCTTACCTGTTTAGTCCCAGGCTGTGCTTTCACACACTTGCTTGGGGTGGCAGCTGCCCACTGTCTTCCTCAATGCCTAAGCACCCCCAGGGATGGTCACACACAGGCTCTGTCACATGGGCAGCAGCAAAATCAGCTTGTAATTCCCACTACGAAAAGCGAAGGGATGATCACCATGGTTCACCCATCCAGGCGGAAAAGCACCTCATGGATGTTCCTTGTACCCTTGACGTTTCTGTCAGGGCAAAAAGTAGGACTTGATCCCAGGGCAACACACAAATGTGAAGTTGGGAGCTGGAGTGTGGCTGCTTCAGGGAAGTGGTGGAATCACCATCCCTGGAGGGATTTAAAAGCTGTGTAGATGTGGCACTTGTGGACATGGATTAGTGGTGGATGTTGGCAGCGTTTAATTTGCAGTTGGACTTGTTGACCTTAGAGGTCCTTTTCCACCTAAATGATTCTGTGATTCTAACAGTAGGTGCAAGAGCACTCCTGAGCTACCCCTGCACTCCATCTCCAAGGTGGATAAAGCTCAGCCAAAGCCATGGCTGATCTTGCAAAGCACCAGCAACAGCAGATGGCTGGGCTCGAGACTTCCAAGATCTCCTCCACCAAGACTTCTGGGACTACAAGGCTTCCCATGGAAATGTCAGTCCTTGCAAGGCATCACCAACACCATTTACAAATAGAGCACTTACACCCTTGGGAAAGACACTGAAGCTTCTCTTTTGCACCAGGAGTTATTTTGTGTAGATAAACCAACAATGAGCAAACTTCTCAGGTCATAATTTATCAGCGAGAGAAGACAGCAATTTACACTAAAAATGGTGAAATATGATGATAAAATGGGGTCTGTAACTAGTTCAAAAGCTCCAAGTTCTCTCTATCATCCTCTCCATTCATCTGTCAGTCTGAAAACCTGAACCTTCGCCTTTAGCTTGAAAACCACAGGCTCAAAAAACCTCCTAAGACCCAAACTGTAAACTGGCTAACGTGGAGCCAGAGAGAAGCACTGCCACCCTCCAGCCAACCTTGTTCCACGATGCAAACAGTGTCCTTCAGAGCAGGAGCCCAAGCAGAAAGGTGATGCAGTGTCTCTAAACTCACTCTGCTGTTCCCCGCAGCAGACGGGCTAGGATGGTGCAATCCCATGTGCCAGAGCGCCCAAGGAACAGGCAATATCCAGACTTCTTGTGCAGGTCAGAAGCATAGTCGAAGAGCACAGGGCTGCTCCAAAGCCTTGCTGTCCTGCCCAGGCTGAACCTGCAGTTCTGTCCCTGCCTTTCCACACCCACAGCTCTCAGACGCCGCAAGAGCCAAGAGCAAACAAACACATGGTCACAGCCCTCCAGTGACAGCAAACACGGCAGTGATGCCTTCACAGCACCATGTGCAACAGGGGGTTTCCAGCCAATTACCCTGCAAACTTCAGACTAATTATTTTGCCTATTATCTCAGTGGTTCTCCTCTACATTCCTGCTTTCTGAGTGCCGTCGGCTCCTCCTTGGCTGTGCCTCAGCCGATCTCCCACTGATGTCTCCACGTGCCCTTTGCCAAAGGGACTCTGATGGCCATGCTGATGGCTCCTTATGCCTATTTTCCCCTTGCCAAGCCTTTTGTGTTCCTTCTTTGCCCTCACTGTGCTCACAGTCACCCCCGTTTACCAGCACCTGCCCATTCCCCCCTCTCCTTGGCTACCCACTAGCTTGATCGAAATAAAGCCAGAGCAAAACTCAAACAGATGGTAGCTGCTCTATTCATCCCATTCTTTTCTAACTCTTTAAAATCTACACCCTGTGTTAACACAAGTCACACAATCAGGCTTTTCTCAGCTCAGCTTTGCCTCCACTATCACCAGCAACACAGTTCAAATCACACCACACCATCGGATGGCACTGGACACAAAACCCCTCAACTGGGCTCTGAGCAGAGACGCTTTAGGACAATTTAACTGGCTAGGGATGAAAAAGAAAACTTGTTTCACGTAAATGAGAAAAGGCACAACGTGCCTTACAGCTGCATGGGCTGGTGAGCTATAACCCGGAGTGCCTGACACTGCAAACACTGCATACAAATGAGCAGGTAGTACTGAGAGGTGATCAGCTGATGACATGACAAGTTTAGCCCTGACTCATCTGGAGAGAGGTTTTCATTTTAAGTGTCAGATCAGACCTGCATGTTACACAGTCAGCACAGCTTGATTTAACAGATGGACATCGACCAGGGACTACAGATTCAACACGCTGTGCTGCTCAGTCTAACCAGCACAGACCAGCCTGCCACAGCCCCAGAAACCACCAGCATCTCTTCCAGCATCCCAGGAGGAGGGCTTTGGGAGTGAGGAGAGTGGGATAGGGCAGCACAACACAGGCAGCACAACACAGGCAGCAAAGGCAGCTGCCCTTCTGGGAGCATCTTTCAGTACTCACTGTGCATCAGATGTCAGAGATGGACTCAGGTCTGGAAGAACCGAGACAGTCTAGACAGAGATTTGCTAGAAGGAGCAATGCCACCAAATAACAAAGATCTCAATTACAATGCGATAAACATGGAATAGCCTTCATGTCTCTGAAATAATCACATCATCTGGATAAAAGGCGCCTTGATGCACACTAGCAGCTATGAGAAATTGGGGTACATAAATCTACGCGATCCACCAAACTGACATTGAACTGAGTGAAAAAACGTGGATTGAAACACTCCGAGCGACAGGAAAGACCTCAGATAACTCCATTTAGATCACAGCAGCAAGCTAAGCAAAACCTGGACTATTCAGACGTATTACATGGAAAAAATAAAGAACACCCACCACCTTCTTGTGCTCCTTCAGAAGTAATGCCCAGAAGAGCTGCAGCAGGAATCTGTTGTGACAGCACCTGACAGTGCTGCATCTCAGGCAAACAGGAGACAAGAGACCTTCTGCATCATCAGGACCTACGCCCTCCTACAGCAGCAATCCTGCTCTTGTCACTGAGCAGAGAAGAGAACACCTCCAGCATATCCACAGTTAACAGCTCAGTCATTAAAGACTGCTGACACCTACATTGTTTAAGCCTAATAGTAACAATACCCTGATGAAAATTAGTTTTCTGAAATACCTATGTAGAGAGTTGGTAGCTGGAAAATTTTAATTTTTGAAACTCTCACTCCAAGAAAGGAAAATCGGATGTCAGCAATGCATTATAAAGTCAAAGACTGCACAGTCTTGGAGTAATTTAGTCATGAAGTTTGGACAGGAGAAGAAAGGAAGAGCAGGAAGAAGCTGAAAGAAAAACACAGTCAAAGCATGAGAGAGTTCATACCACTTACCAGAACACTCACAAGTAGAAAAAAAATCTGGACTCCACGAAGAACCTCCCAAATTAAGCCTCTCTCAAGCACCAAGAAACCTGGGATAGGGAACATCTTCACATACCTCTGCATTTTGTCAGTGCAAAATTTACCCTTTCATGGCAACTAATGCTTTGCGCCCATGTTCAAAGTCACTCTCCAGCTCTCTCTAGTCAGTGGAGAGGGAGTGAGACCAAACTCTCATCTCTCTGTGGGGTATCTTGGATTAGATGCCAAGGTCCTGAAATTGGGCGAGATGAACCACACTCTGAACACCAAATATTTCTTGTGCTAACTACAGCAAGAAGAGATGGTTCTGGAACACCCAGCAAGAGCCTCATGTCTGTTTGCTCACACTGTCACGCTCTCCCAAAGAGCAGCACAATACAAAGCAGAGCTGCAGGAAGTGACTTGCTTTATTGCCTCTTTTAGGGCGCCAGTATTTTTTTGTAGGTGTCAAGGCAGCAAGGGCAAAGAGAGTCCATTTCTAAGGGCTTTAGTTCATGTACATCCTCAGAAGTGTGCTGAGGAAGCCAAGGAGTGCGGGTCAGACACCCCCAGACCCTGAAGGGAAGCTGCAGGAGCCCGGACCACAGCAGCCTGGGTGCCATCAGCGGAGGGGCAGCACCAAGGGCACGGCTCAAGGACAACTGCGTCACCCCTGCCTTCAGCACTTGGGGCCCGGGAGCTGCAGGGCAATAAACACACACACGGGAGGAAACAGCCCGGCTGGGAGACCTCCCATCCGAGCACTTCAGAGGAGACCAGGGCAGCAGCACCAAGCACAGCCACAGAACTGGCACAGGTCGCTGCAGCTCCCTCAGGAGCACACGCCCTAGAGAACCCGGGTCAGCAGCACCGTGGATGTTCTCCACGCTCCTGGCACGCAGCAACCATGTCGTTGGTTTGTAAGGAGCCGTTTAAAAGACCCAGCACACAACAAACCGCGCAGAGCTTAATTAATTCTCCTGGGACAGGAGGCTCCCCTGAGTGGCTCTGCAGAGGTTTTAATTTAAGAATCTAGGGAGCCTGCACCTCCTGCTCAGAACCCATCACTCACGTCAGCAAACAACCCGTGCTCCTTGCTCAGTAGGAGTCAAGCATGCACACTCGCTCCATCCATTCATAATAAATGTACATCAGTGGCCACTCGGACTTGCAGCACATTTCAGGTGATGATTTTTCTCTCCAATGAAAAAGTCATGGCAAATATGAACAGGGCAGAGCTCAGGATATACAGAGAAACAATCCCAGGGCATCTCTTTCTGCAGCACAGGAAGAGGATTCTACAGCCGCCTACACCCCCACAGGGCACCTGATCATTGCAGCAGTGGTACCACACAGGTGACCCAAGTCCCCAGACCTTGTGGGATGGACAGAACAGTCTCTGTAGCCTTATCTAATGTCCTGCAGAGTCCTTGCTGTACATAAGGACACAGGGGATACACGGAGGAGGACCCGGAGCCCAGCAGAGAAGCTGAGTGTGATGTGCTTCAGGAAACCCAGAGAAAACCTTTGGGCAGGTGGGTCATGGCCTCTGTAGAAATCCTCAGGGTGGCAGAGCCCACCGGAGGCAGGGGCTGAGCTGTGCATGCAGGGGCAGGATGGAGGCACATGGACAGCACCTTCCCCACGCAAAGAGGCACTGCAGGGAGCCCCTCAGCAAGTTCTATGCCCTCCCCAAAGGCTTTCTGGATTAGTCATCAACACATGGGACACATGAACCTGTTCTGTGCCATGGTCTACGTGACCAGACGCTCCTCAAAGACTTCACATTCCTCAGCCCAAGTCCAGCTAACTTTTCTGGTCAAACCACCTCAATTCACACCACCAGGAGACTCTCCAGAGCTCCCACATGACAGTACCTGCAGCTCGTCAGTAGTTACGGCAGGTGTGCAGCAAACCAGAACCCCAGAGGCACCTCCCAGACTCCACACAATTGACACTACCCGGGTAGCATCTGCCCACCTTGGTGTGGGCTAACAAGTCATTACGTTCAAAACACATTAGTCGCTCCCAAACACCCACACAGCCATTTGAAATCTTACCAATTACCGAATATGTCGTTTGTGTGACTGTCTAATCCCACTCCCAGAACCCCATCACAGCAGTTATGGTGCTTTACGTGTCATTTCTGCATATCCACCTGCCTGACCTCACCAAAAAGAATCCCACTTCCAAAGCTCTGAATGCCACTGAAAGCACTCACATTTCCAATACTGGTTATGGACAGGCTGCACTGAAACATGGGGAGAAGTTGCAGGCTTTGCACGAGGAGCTTTCCCTAGAGCCACTCCAGACTTTGAAGGATGGATTTCTTTACAACTCAAACAGACAGCAATATACAGACAGCTTTGGATCTCCTCACTTCAAGCCACAAGACTTCTCTTTCCTCCCAGTACAGCAGAGATGCCGTAATGCCGAGTTACACAGAGAGGTGACAGAGATCTCTCAGCAACACGGATCGTGTCCTACACATGACTCCAGGTTATTCTAATGCAATTTTGTCTGACACAAAGGCGTTACATAATGCAGCTGAAAAGTTTATTTCTCCCCATTTTTTCCCCAGCAGCAAAGAGATAATCTAGATGTAGCAGCGACAGCAACAGAGCTACCCCTCGGCACAGCTGTGCTGTAGGAGCAGCTAAAAAGCTGCGCCAGTGTCCCCAAATAGTCACTTGGATGATTTCCGTGACACTTGCACTGCAGCATGGGAGAAGGGTCCTCTCCGCCTCTCTGGGCAAAACTCTTCTCTGACAGCTTTTCAAAGCCTGATAAAATCAAGCAGCAAATATATTTTCTAAGATCTTCCATGTCTGACAATGAAAAGCAGTGGGACTAGTCAGTGAGCGAAACGCTACACTGGAGGACAAGGAACACAAAAGCCGAACAGGCACAAACAGAACGCAAACCCCTCCGCTGGTCCGCGCAGTGGCTCAGGATGCTGCCGGAGAGGGCAGATGTGACGGGTGCAGATTTTCACACAGTTTACCCCGTTCAAAGGAGCGAGACCCCTCGGAGGAACCTGCTGCCTTTGCCCTCGGACACGCAGATGGCATTTCAGCCGAGCAGAACCCACGGAGCGAACCCACCACGCTCCCAATTTCCCAGAAAGACCCATCCATCCCCGGCAAACCCACGGCTGCCACGCTCGGTGCCACCCCAGAACATCAAACCCGCGGGTCGGCGGCGGGGACACCTCCGGGACGAGTCACCTCTCCGGGGGTGCCGTGTGTAGGGGGAGCGGTGCTGGGGTGCAGATGTTGGGGGTGCAGCTGTTGGGGTGCAGGTGTTGCTGGGGTACAGGGGTGCAGGTGTTGGGATGCAGGGGGTGAAGGTGCAGGTGTACAGGCGACGCTGGGGGTGCAGGAGGTGGAGGTGTTGGAGTGCAGGGGGTGAAGGTGCAGGAGGTGCAGGTGTTGGGGTGCAGGTGATGCAGGAGGTGCAGGTGTTGGGATGCTGGGGTGCAGGTGTTGGGGTGCAGGTGATGCAGTAGGCGCAGGTGTTGGGGTGAGAGAGGTGCAGGTGTGGGGGTGCAGGAGGTACAGGTGTTGGGATGCTGGGGTGCAGGTGATGCAGGAGGTGCAGGTGATGTTGGGGTGCTTGGAGCACAGATATGCAGCTGCTTTCGGGCGGCTCGGCACAGCCAGCGAGGGGGACCCACCGGCAGTGACCCCACCGGCAGTGTCCCCTGCCCCGGCTGCCACTGCCCAGCCCGGCACGGCCCTGGGGACACCCGGGGGTCGCGGGGGTCCCC
>VWZG01008960.1:65327-98592 GCA_013396735.1 Grallaria varia
GCTGGGACCCCCTCCCAAGGTTGGGATCCCCTCCATAGGGACATTCCCAGGGCTGGGACCCCCTCCCAAGGTTGGGATCCCCTCCATAGGGACATTCCCAGGGGTGGGACCCCCTCCAAGGGATGGGACCCTCTCCCCAGGGACATTTCCCAGGGCTGGGACCCCCTCCCAGGGTTGGGACCCTCTCCCCAGGGACATTTCCCAGTGCTGGGACCCCCTCCCAGGGTTGGGATCCGCTCCACAGGGACATTTCCCAGGGACATTTCCCAGGGCTGTGCATCACCACCGCTCAAGGCGAGGTGCAGGTGCTTCCCCAGGTGCATGATGTGCTCAGACAGCAGGAGTGGTGTGGAAAGGACTGGCTCAGACAGGGGTGTTTTTAGCCCACTGCCCTCTGCTCCCATTTCTCTGCACAAAACACTGGCCCAAGTAGGCTGAAGCACCAGACTGCAAGGAGAAGACAAAATTGATGTGCCCATGGTCCATTAAGGCTGAGCTCTTGTGACAGGCCCCAGCAGCCCTGTGAGGTGGTGACAAAACCATGGCACTGGGGGAGCTGGAGGAGCTGTTGGAGTTTCTCTGCATGGCACTGTTTGCACAGAGTTTGAGGACAATGGTTATGGCCAACTGCACTGGGAAGCTCAAGGTCTCCCGAGTACCAAAAGGCCACTCCAGTATCACCTTCCTGCTTGGCCAGTTTAGTCACTTCAAGATGTTGCTGTTAAATTCATCGATTAAAAACTTCACTCTAATGAGACACTGTAAGAAAAAACTTTCCCAACACCGGCATAATTAAAATTAGGCCATACATCACTGAAGCAATATCAATAGCTAACAGGTTGGACTTAGCCATGAATTACGGTTTTGTTTTGAGCAGAGCTGTTCTTACATGGCCAAGCATTTGACATCAGAAAAGAGGAGCTTGTTCAAACGCAGTCCCAAAGGTATTTCCAGTCACTGGGTGAACAGTTCTGAACCAGCTGGGATGTGGAGCACTCAGACCCAATGCTGGCCAGCTCACTCTCAGATATTTTTAGTGAAAGACCTAATCAGTGATTGCCAGGGTTGGTTTCAGCCTCTCAACCTTGTCTTCTGCTACGTGACATGTCCCAGCCCCGATGTGCTAATGGGACAGCACTTGTGGGAAGGGAATTCAGACCCCTGAGAGCCTGGGCACAGGGTTACCTGTGCTCAGAGAGCAAACCCTCTCCTTCATCCTCCTAAGTCACTGTATTTTCCCTAAGTTTCTAATTTTACCAACACTATGAAGAGGTTGAATACTATTTTATATTACCTGCCTGCTCCTGCACAAGGCAGCAAGGTCCTGGCAGGGCAAACCAGAGCAGCCCTGGGCCAAACTGGGGGCTTGGAAGGGAGGCTCTGTGCTTAGCCGTGGGTGGAGGACATGGAAAAGCAGAGCTTTTTATCCCAGATTTAGAAGAAAACACTGGAAAAGGCCTTGGAGCCTCACTTGCCATACAGAATCACAGTTTGGGGGGGATTTGAGGGCTGGTGCACTCAGCTGGGATCAGAGCAAGAGCCTGTTTGCAGCACTTAGTGCTGCAGAGGGCACAACGTGCTCGTGCCCCCTGCCCTGGGCTGGGCACGAGGGGCTTTCCTGGGCACACACCCCTGGCTGTGCGTCCCTCAAATCCCAGGCACAGAGTGAGTGACTTCCACAGCCCCCACTGAGCTCCCCGGCTGGCTCAGCAGTGACCCAGAGCAGGAGCTCTTCCAGGCTGGGGCAGTGGCAGCAGCCACTTCCCTCTGGGAGACTCCCACGGTGGCACTGGGAGTACTGGGTGTACTGGGTCTGGCTGGCTCCTCAGGCACAACCTGAGCAGAGCTTGCTGTTCCTGCTGTTCCGAGAGGTGGGGAGGCTGCGAGGTTTATTCTGCCACCTCCTTGCTGAGAGCAGTGCAGGAGCCTCAGCAGGCACTGGAGATGGGAGGGATGGGCTCCAGCCTCTCACCATTGTGCCACAGCCCCTTTCCCTGCTCCCTGCGCCGCAGCGCTGGCACTGGCACGGCACGACCCAGTGGGAGGCATCATACTGCTTAAAGAAAATTATGTTGCTGGCCTTTTCATTATGTTGCCCAGCAAATGTTCCCATGAAATATAGGCCTAATTATCTACCCACATTCAGATTACTCTAAGATGCAATTTCCTTCTACTCTGTGGAGTTTGCTTTCCTTCTGTGCATCTCATGATTGAAATACACTCAATTAGCTACTGCTTTGCTGCCTGAAGTCTTGAGCTGCCCGTCTGACACGGCTGCTCCATTCAGGTCCGGCTGGCACTGCAACAGCCAAGTGACACAGGCTCACATGAAAGCCACAGAGACGTCTCACCGCTCAGCCATGTCTGTTGTTTATTACATTTGGGTTCCAAATGGAAGCCTAGTCAGGACTGAGGGCTTGTGAAGTGACACAGCAGCATCAGAGAGTCATTTAGGTTGGAAAAGGCCTCTGAGATCAAGCCCAACCGTTCCCCCAGCACTGCCAAGGCCACCACTAACCCATGTCACCAAGTGCCACAGCCACGTGGCTTTCAAATCCCTCCAGGGATGGGGGCTGGACCCCTGCCCTGGGCAGACACAGCACAGCCATTGGTGTGGTCAGTGTCCATCCCTGGGGTGGGATCCTTTCAAAAGTGTGCTCCTAAATCCAGTGAGGGAGCTCACTCTGCTCAGGAGAGGAAGCCTCTGGATGAAACACCATGTTTCTGAGTCAGGAGAGCTGATGGCAGAGTGAACATTTCAAGAGCAGCATAATATTATATACCTCTTTTTATTTCAAATGATACAGCAGGTAGAGGATCAAAAGGCAGCAGCAGGAAGGAGAATTTGAACAGGATGGCAACGTCATTGCATTCCTATTGGCTGCATCAGTGGCATCAAATTGACATGGGCCAGTTCCTCAGAATAAACTACAATAAACGAAGCCAGTTGATAGAACAAAGGAAACAAAAACGTAGATATGTAGGGAAAAGACTCTTAATTTCGATGGAATGGTGGCAGCCCTGGTGTGAAGGCTGTCTGGAGGGCTTTGCTGGAAGCAGGACTGGTGCCTACACAGAGCAACTTCACTTGGCCATGCTGAGACACTCACTGGGCGGTGCTGCCCCTCCCAGGGTGACCTGTCCCCATAGTGGCCACCCTCCTGGGCAAGGGAAACTCATTTTGTACCTACCAGAGACATGTTTTGCCTCCAGGGAACCCAGCCCTGTCAGGCAGCTGTGGAGGTGCAGGACTTGGCCCTTACAGTGGAGGTTCCTCAAGGTCGGGATTCCCGAAGCAGCTCCAGGAACAGATCGAGTGGTAATTGATTGCTCAATGATTCAGTGATTACTCAGTTTTTGCTCCATCCACACCTCAGTATTTCATTGTTTGGCAAAATATCAGCCTGACTTTGTCCTGACATTGGCACCACGCAACAGAAGAAGAGCTGAAGTTTGAAGTGACTGCGTCAGATGGAAGAAAAAATGCTGTGGCTTAAAGGCAAGTTTGTGTGACCGTGTCCCTAGAAATGTCTCGCTCCCCAAACTCTGCTCCAGCCCTGCCCTGCGCCATGTCCAGCCCTAAAGGTGCCGGATGAAGAAATGAAATCATTTCTTGTGCATTTGCTGTAACTGTTGGGAAAAGGGCTCAGGCAGAGCTGGCAGGGCAGCCCCCACTGTCCCTGGAGCCCAGGGCACAGCAGGACCCTCTGAGCCCTCTGCCCGTGGTGAGGCTGTGCCAGGGAGCAGCAGGTGGCACACGGGCACTGATCCTGCACACAGAGAGGCCACGGAGAGGACAGGGCAGGAGAGGGTGACTCAGAAAGCTCAGCTGGAGGATGAGGAGGGATGCACACACATTCAGGGCCAGCAGCAGCCCCTGGCCGTGGTGAGGGTGTAGCCAAATAGGTGCCATCTGCTTCAGCATCACACAAAGGCACAGGCAGCAAAGAACCGGTTGGCAAAGGATAACAAACTCTACAACTGCAACTAAAACAGCCCGAGGCACAGGAGAGGAGTGGCCATGGTGTGCATGGACCGAGGTTTTCCATCCTGCTGTCCCTGCCCCACTTCCAGCCTGTCCTGTGCCCCTGGAGCAGCCCCGGGAGGTCCCCAGTGAGATCAGCCCAGTGCTGAGTGGCCCTGGGCATGGGGCTGGGGCTGGGCAGCAGCTGAATGTGCTGCAGTTCTGCAGGAATGGACCTGGATGCTGCTGCAAACCTTGGGCTGAGCCAGAGTCCAGTGTGGTGGTGGTGCAGAGCAGGTGAGAGTCACGGCATGAGAAACAACACCATAGTGTGCCAGCACGGGGCTGGGGCAACGCCAGGCAGAGGGCCCGGCATGGCCCTGGCTGCTTTAGGGGCACTTGGACTGGGGAGGGCTCAGAGGGAGCCCTGGGATGGTGGGAAAGGACAGGCTGAAAACGGGGAATTAAAGACCTGGGTAAAGCCACAGCAACGCACTCGGGTCCTGTACAAGGCTGGAAGGCAGGACAGGACAAGGAAAATCCTACCGAGGGAAATCCAGGTAAGACCTAAAGGAAAACTGTGCAAGGAGAGTGAGGCAGTAGAACTGACTGGAGGGAGAGCAGGAGCGCTCTGGAGTGGGGAGAACAGTGCAGGTGCTTCCTCAGGAAGCTGGAGCAGAACCTCCCTGGGGCTCTGGGTGGGATGGGATGGGCTCAGCACGGCTGCTCCTGCCCGGGATGTGCCACAGAGTCCCCTCACCTCCCATGGGCTGGTAGGGCTTCTTGGGCTCTTCATCACTCATGGAACCAGCAGCTCCACAAACCTCGTGGAGAGGGTGACAGTTATGGGAATTGAAGGGGAAAAGCCTCTGCAGAGTGGGAAATGAGCAGTTCTTAGAGTGGAGCTTGCAACAGGGCAGAAAAGCAGATATTGCAGGCAAGAAACTTTGGCTGCAATCCCATCCTGTGAGTTGGTAATCCTGAAAACAGCCTTTGGAAGCAAAATGACACAATATATGAAGAAGAAGAACAAAGGAATAGATACTGGCCAATATGCAGCAACCGCAACAGTCTATGGGGGAGAGATATTGATAGAGGAGGTGAACAGAGAGGAAAATCCATGTCTGGCAAAGCCACCACCACTAAAAAGTTGTTCACTGACTATGTTAGAAACAAAAGAAACATTAATGATGTTGTAGACTTTGTAGACACATTTCATAGAATTAAAGCATTAAAAGGATTTGGATTGGAAGCAAACTCAGGTGTCTCTAGTCCACCATCCTGCCTGGAGCAGGACTGATGTCAAAGACACTGCCTTTGCTCGGGGAATTCTGAAAATCTCCAAGCATGGAGAGACCACAGCATTCCTGCATGGGGAGGTGCTCTGCTAGGGACAAGGCCCTCAGAGGGTCTCTTCTGCACTTGGAAAGGATGGGAATGCGAGACATGAGGGTGACAAAATATCTGCGGTCTATAACCACGAGAGCATCTCTGGTGACATCTGTGGGGTGTCTAAAGCAGCAGATCCATGTGATCTGCACCTGAGGCCCCTCCAGCATCATGCCAAGCAGAGCCAAGGCGAGCTGAGCTGCCTCCCCTGGCTGCTGAGGACTGGGATTTTGGGGAGGCGCCAGGTTTGGTGGGATGCTGACGGGGCGCTCGGCGGGTGCAGCGGGTGCCCTGGTTAACAGCATGGCACGCTGAGATTGAAAAATGGAGAGGGCACAGAGGATTCAATTAATGTACAATTCAGGGATTAAAAATACACCCATCAATGTGGTGAAATGGAAAATGTCTTGTCAAAGGAGCCTCCGCTCATCCTTTGAGAAAATTATGAGTTTGTAGATAAAGGTTACCACGTAGCCATTATTTGCTTAGCTTTTGGCAACGTGTCTGACTTAATATCCTATGACACCCTAATTACAAATTTAGTGCTATACAATCCCAATAAAGCCCACATTAAATGGATGGAGGGCTGCAAACCCAGCTCCAAAACAAGGAGTTTCAATGAACTGAGATGATTTAGGGGGATTGTGCCAAAGTCAGTCCCAGCCTGACACTAATCAATGTTTTCATCATTGATTGAGAAATGAGCACAAAACACAGCTGATAAATTATCCAGCTGCTGGAAGCACAAGGACTAGCAGTGAATAATTATGTCAGAGAAGTTCTACAGAGCGACTGGGATCTTTTCTGTGCACAAACCCATTTTCACTTGGCAGTGTCAAAATAGGCCAGCTTTCAAACAGGAGCAGAGGAGAGGCTTCATCCAAAAGAGATGGGAGGAAAGGTTTCATCCAAAAGAGATGGGAGGAAAGGTTTCATCCAAAAGAGATGGGATGCAAAAAATGTAGATATCATTAAGGGAAAGTAAGTCAGAAGCAGCTGATTTTGCAGCACTCCAGCACTGTAGAGCTGGCCCTGGGTGTGGAGAGTGGAGGCAGAGGATGAGGAAAGTGGGACAGTCCTGCAGGACAAGGAGTGACAAGCAAAGGACACCAGAGGTGGCCAGAGGTGGCTTTGGGGGACTGCTGAAGTGCCAAAGGAGAGACACAAGTCCCAAAAGAGGAGATGGACAAAGTCCCTGAGCTGCAGACGCCCTGCAGTATGTCATGGGGCTGGGGATGGGCTCCAGCTTGCGATCTACTGCCACCTCCACCTTGGAGCAGCTCAGGGACCCATCCATGCTTGACCCCACAGCAAACTCCAGGCCACTCATACCCATCCTCTTGATGCCCTCCAAAAGCACAACACTGAAACAAAACCACTCACTTTCCCAGGAGAAAAAAGATTGCTTTGCTGAGCTCTTGCATCAGGCTGGAGGCACATTCCTCCCCCCAGCATTATTTTCTGTCAGTAATGGTTAACACGTAACGAGGGGGGTTTCTGAGGAGGCAGATGAGGAGGCTGGAGATGAGACATCCAAGGCTCAGGGGAGGGTCTGTGTGAGGAGCAGGAGTCGCCTCACGGTGATTTACACGCCACCAGCAGAGAGACATTTTCATGGGTGGATTCTGGACCTGCAGCCACAGGAGAGGCTTTTCCATCAGCTGCTCCTGAACCACCCTGTCCCCAGCAGCCCAAGGTGACCCTCCTGGACAGGACCAGGATCTGATGGGCACCGTCTGACCGGGGAGACCATGGCCCTTCACAGCTGGAACACCTGGATCTGTTGGTATTTTTAGCTCTGCCCAGAATGTCGCTCGAGTTCACAGCATGACCTACTTTGGAAAGGCAAAGTGCTCAGCCACGTGCTGGGGAGGATGCTGATGGCCCTGGGGACAGCTCCCCCAGGGCACCGTGTCCCCAGCACGGGGTGCTGTCCCTCCCTGTAGATCCACACAGCCCACCTGGGGCAGATTTTGGGGAGGAGGATCCCGTGGGAGCCAGGGCTGCCTGCAGCAGGGACATGTGCAGGGCTCCCAGCTGGGGCTGCTCTGCAGGGACTCGACAGCTGTTGGTTGCATTTCCAGAACGGCACAGACAGCCTGGATTTGGGTCCCCAAGGAGGTGCCTTCAACTGCTCAGCTTCCCAGCCAGCCCAGCTGGGCCCTTATGGAGCCCCAGGTTGACTCTGGGGATCACAGAATCATTGGCTGGCTTGGGAGGGACCTTAAAGCTCATCTCATTGCCATGGGCAGGGACACCTTCCACTAGCCCAGGATGCTCCAAGCGCCGTCCAACCTGGCCTTGGACGCTTCCAGGGACGGGGAGAGGAACTGCTGTGATGTGTGGTCCATGCTCACATTGTGGTGTCCCCCCTCCCCACAGCTCCATGAGGGACCAGGCTCAGCCCTGGCATCCCCCAGCCACTGATGGGTCTGTCCTGACCTTCTTTAGAGCCTCCGTGCCGAGGGCTCCATGGCAGGCTTGGCATCCCGGGCTGTGCCCTCCTGGTGCTCGAGGGATGGGGCTGGCAGGGGGGTGCCAGCCACTCACTCCATCCAGGTGCTGCTTTAAACCATCCACCCCCTGCCAGCCCTTTAAGATCCCCCCTTGCTGCCCTGGTTTCAGTGCCAGGGACAGGAGCAGCAGCACTTTCCCCTTCCCACTGCCTGTTGCCCACCAAGGAACCCCCCATGAGTATGGAAGTTCTTGGACACTTGGACAAACCTCTCTCCTGACACTTGGAGCGCATGGGAAGGTTCACTGCTTGCAGGGGAGCTCCAAAAAGAGACACACTCAGCCCAAGGACCCCTGTGAGGCTCAGCTCTCCCTCTGCTTGCAGGGAACAAAGGCTCCTTCAGCGCCCAGCACACGTCCCAGCGTGGCCCTCGGAGGTGGCTGTGGCTGCCCTGGTGGCACAGCTCCATGCTGGCTGCCCTGGCAGTGCCCTGGGCACTGATCTCGGGGGTGCCACGAGCTCCTCCTCAGCAGCCTTTTCCTGCCTCATTACCCCTGAGCTCCCCGGGGCACAGCGCTCTGCCAGCCCCTCTCTAGAAGCTTTTCTGAGCTTTGTTTCATTAAAAGCTTTCCATTTCCAACGAGGAAGCGAGTGGAGGGATTTTACACCACCGGGTGACTTAATGCCAGGGCTGAGCCGTGGGGCAGAAATTTAGGGGAGGTCCCGGGCCGGGTGGGCATCACCCAGCTCTGCAGTGGGGAGGGAAGTCACCCACTCCTGGGGATCCCCCTGGCTGGGGACAGGGACAGCAGTGTCCTGGTCACATACTGGAGCAGCAGACCCACACCAGTGGGAGAGGGGAAAGCACCAACACAGGACCGAGGGTGACGAAGCCGAGGACGACGGAGCCCACACACGTGTCCTCCCCTGGCACATCCAGCCAGGCAAGAGCCATTACCCCCTGCACAGCCTGGGCAAATTCCCCGTGCCCTCCTGGCAGTGGCAGTGCCCACTGAAGCCTTGCCCTGCGTGCCTCTGCCCCATCCCTGCGAGGAGAGAGGCTTTCACAGCTCAGCCCATGCCCATGCGGGTGGAGGGAGGGCCTTGCACAGGGTGCAGATAAGGGAATTTATCTCTTAAAAAGTATGTTTGGTGGTTGTTTTAAATCATTTAAGCATGAAAATAGCTTACACACAGTGGGGGGGAGAGAGCCAAGGCCACTCCTAATCGGCCCAGTGGTTTCTGTAGATGATAAATCAAGGAATATATCAAAAAGGTAAGATAAGTACAGAAATTTGTTAATTAGACCAGTTTGAGCTGCTAAAAAGACGAGTAGCAGCTGCCTTCTGAGCCAAAGTTGAAAAGGGCACAGCGAGGAAGACCCACAATCTTCATCCTCAAGACCCCCGAAGACCCCTGCCCAAGACCACTGGAAATCACTGCGCAAACTCAGATAGGAGGGACTCAAGGCAGAGAAAATGGAAATTATTTCTGGGAACTGATTAGAATAACCCTGCCTTTTTCTAATAAAATAATGCATATGTATATAAAAATAATGACTATGTACACTGTAATTGCATATAAACAAGCCTGTGAGCACAGACAGGTGTGCACGTTTTCGGAGGAGTGACCCCCGTGCACCCGGCACTGAATAAATGCCCCTCTCTGTAACCTCTTGGGTTGTGGGGCTGTTATTCCACAAATCAGTGCAAACACAGCCAAGGGCACAGCCAGTGCCACAGAGCCCCTCCAGTGCCCCCCTGGCCCAGCAGGGTGTCCTGGCAGTCAATGCCAAGGGCAAAGGGGGCATTGGTGGCACCGTGGCCCATGGAGCAGCCACATGCTCCGGCACGGGCACGGCTCAGGGCTCACTCCATCCTGCAGGTCGGGGCTGCTCGAGCTGTGCCAGCCTCCCTGCACACAACCCCCGGGGCTCTGCATCCCACCTAATGTGCCTTCTTCCAGGGAAAAACGTGTCATTTATGGGGCATTTAAAATTAATGCCCATTTGGTGTTCTTTCTGGTCCCCAATCCCCCACCGCGTGAGTGCTGCAGCGCTGCAGAGCCTCCCTCCTCCTTCACACACTGCTGGAGGCACATCCCAAAAAAGAACCACTCCAGCAACATCCTTCGTGTCTGTGCATCGCCAGCACCGACCCCTGCCCAGTGCCAGGGCGGGCTGTGCCATGCGGGCAGGCCTGGGCTCAGCACGGCTCTGTCTGGAGGCCACCACCGACCCCAAATGTGGCTTCTCATGGATAAACCTCTGCATTTCCAGCTGCTTCCTCCTGGGAAGCACATTCCTGCCCCCTAAATGTGCCTTCTCATGGATAAACCTCTGCATTTCCAGCTGCTTCCTCATGGGAAGCACATTCCTGCCCCCTAAATGTGCCTTCTCATGGATAAACCTCTGCATTTCCAGCTGCTTCCTCCTGGGAAGCACATTCCTGCCCCCCAAATGTCCTCATGGATAAACCTCTTCATTTCCTGCTGCTTCCTCATGGGAAGCACATTCCTGCCTGTGACCTGGCATGGTGGGAGGGTTCATTAAAAGCTGGCCCTGCTGGTGCTGGTGGCAGTGATGGGGACTCTGCCAACCACCCACGAAAATGCCATGTTTGTGCCGGGCACAGGAGCCTTCCCACTGCTGGGAATGCTGCTCAGGGCTGCCAGGACCCTCCAGGAGCAATCCTGACCCTCAATTAGTTACATTTGTAGTATATTGTCCCCTAAACCCAGGATAAACCAGTGAATACTGCTTAGCTTTTGCTTTTACTTTTTTTTTTTTTAAACAACAGGCAAATGCTTTTATTGTTTTTTTTNCTTTTTCTTTTTCTTTTTTTTTTTTTTAAAACAACAGGCAAATGCTTTTATTGTTTTTTTTTATTACCTTTTTTTTCTTTTTTTTTTGTTTTTTGTTTTTTTGTTTGTTTTTTTTTTGCTGGTGCCACAGTTTCCCCAAAAGCCTCAGTCCAGGCTGCAGGGACCTGGGCACAGCAGCATTCCCAGCTTTCACACCCAGTGTCCCCAGGCAGCTGTGCTTTATCCCTGTTTCCCAAAGCAGCTCCCAGGAGGGGGTGCAGGGGCAAGTGTGGATGCTCTGCCAGCTCCTCTCAGCATTAATTATACCAAAGCCCAAATTAAGGCCACTGGGAAAAGGGGGTCAGACCCTCTGTGACCTGAGGAGGGGACACGGACAAGGATCGTGGACGTGACCCCCCCAAGTCCCACTGGGAATGGCAACAGCCACCAGCCAGAAAGGGGTATCTATGGGGGTCAATGCCACCAAAAGCCACATCCCAAAATCCCATCCATCAACCAAATAACCCCTTCCCAACCCCGGTGCCTCCTGAAAGTGAAACCTCGTGCCATGAGGCCTGTTTTGAAAGGGTTCCCAGGGCTGTGGGCACCGGTGGGCGCCAGGCTGGGCACACAGAGCCCTGGAGGGAGAGGAGAAGATTTCCTGTATATTCCTTGTTTGCTGATTTTCTTGCCAGCTTTTAGAGCTGCAATAAATGAAACCCAGTGGTACAGCAAAGCCCCCACAGCCCGACACCTTAAACACAGCCCTGGGGTGGCACACGGGGAAAATCCGACGCTGGGGAGGTCAGGGAGCACTGGGAGAGGAGGGAAATTCTGGAATGACAGGCAGGGAGAATGACCCGTGCCAGGGAGAATGACCCGTGCCAGGGAGAATGATCCATGCCAGGGAGAATGATCCATGCCAGGGAGAATGACGTGTGCCAGGCAGAATGACCTGTGCCAGGGAGAATGACGTGTGCCAGGGAGAATGACGTGTGCCAGGGAGAATGATCCATGCCAGGCAGAATGACCCATGCCAGGGAGAATGACCCGTGCCAGGGAGAATGACCCATGCCAGGGAGAATGACCCGTGCCAGGGAGAATGACCCGTGCCAGGAGAAGGGGCATCACAGGGGCCACCACAGCCTGTGCAGCAGAGCCTGGAGGGGCTACACACAGTGCCAGGAGTGGGAGAAACAGCAGCAGGAGCCATCACAGAGAGCTAGGCAGGAGCCAGAGCCCCTGGCATGAGGCTGAGCCCCTGGCACGAGACTGAGCCCCTGGCACGAGACCAAAGCTCTCCCCTGCCCAGGCAGGGTTCCTGGGGGGTTTGGGCAGGACCTTCCAGTTGCCCCAGGTTTGTTCTTCTGCCCCAGCCCCACTGGAGCTCCTCTGGATGCTCCTCAGCATCTCAGGGAGTTCGTGGCTTGTGCTGAGCCATTTGCAGAAGGTCAGCCCTGAGGTGCTGCCTGTGGGGACAAGAGTGTCACTGCCACCAGCCCCAGGACAGCCTGGCTCGTGTCCCCTCCCCAGGGGTGGGTGGCAGCTGTGCTGTCACCTGTCCCTCGCCCTGCAGGGACTGTGGCCGGAGCTGGAGTCCTGCAAACAACCTTCCCCAAACCCCCTTCCTTCCTGCATGGCATCCCCTCCCCGGTGGGTGCCCCGGTCCCAAATGCCCCCCCTGGGGCACGTGTGTCCCCTGCAGCAGCTCTGGTGCCCACTGAGCCCGTGGGCAGCACAGGCTGTGCCAGGGGGGTTTCTCACCCCACTCCCCTCACCAGCTGCCCTGGGGTGGGCTCAGCCCGGCCCCCCGAGCGGGACTGGGGCTGGATCTGCTGCAAACCCATCCCTGGGACGTGTTTGTGAAAGCTCAGTGAAATGAGAGCAAGGCCTACAAGAGCTGACTGAGTTAGGAAAGGTACCCAGCTCCGTCAGACACCCTGCCTGTGCTGAAACAGAGCAAACCACTGATAGCTCCTTCTGTTCTGCTTGTTGGGCCTAAAGAAGAACGCCAGGAACACTGCGCAGTCCAGTAAGGGTCATAAATTAAGGTAAGGTGGGCATTTGGAGAAGATGGGAAGGCCACGAGCCAAGGGGTTTTGCAAACTTCAGCAAACAGGTAATTTAACAAAGAAAGCTGAGAAGGTCAACCATGAGAAAGACTTTCAGAGACCACCTGGATGAGACTGAAGAGCAGAACCGACCACCTAAAAGTCTTGCCAAGAGAAGACTCTGGAAGACTCCGCCTCAAGGCCCACCTAAACTCCACCTATTATGAATATGATGATTAGATGCTGAAATTGCATGAATATATGCGTTGAAGTGTTGTCATCGTGTATGTAGACTGTATAAATTACCTTGCTTTCCACTGATGTTTTGGAGCTCATGTCTCCCATGCAAACTGGAGAGCTCCCCAACATTGGCAATAAATCCCTTTGCTGCTTAAAGGCAAATTGTCCCTAAGCAGTTCCTTTATTCCGAGCTTTGTTGGCATCATCAGTCAAGGTTTTACCCCCAGCGATGGGCAACCCCCAGACCTGTCAGCAGGAGGTTTGAGAGGAACATTCCCACTGCAGCCACTGCTCTTGGCCCAGGCTCCTCCAGATCTTGCTCTGATCCTGCTGGCTCTGGTCCTCAGGGCTGGCATTGGCTGCCATCAGGCTTGTCGTGGGGACAAACTGCGTCTTCCTCACCTGGGATGAAGCCTTCAGGCCTCAGAAGCCAAACTCATCCCGCCTGTTTGAGGATGCCACACACCCATGAAGGACCTGCAGGGTGGTTCAGGCCTCAGAAGCCAAATACATCCCGTGTGCTGGTTTAGAAGTAAACCGGCAGGAGAAATGAATCCAACTCAAAAGAGTTTAGAAGTCAGAACTACAATTTAATAAAAAGATTACAATAGATACACTGATACAAAGGAAAATAGGTTTCAGCCCTCAAACACCAGTTGTACAACCCAGCCCCCTGGGGCACAAACACAATGGTGCTCACCAGCCCCTGTGCTGAGCACCACGTGGTCCCCCTGAGTACAAAGCAAAAAGAAAAGGTTGGTGGTGGCAGTCTGATTGAGAGTGGCAGTTGCAGTCCTGTTGAGGTTCTGGTCCTCCTCTCAGTCTGATGAGTGAGTGAGTGCCCCAAGTCCCCAAACCCCAAGCTTATCTATGCTTGGGTTCAGATGGGAACACCCAGTACCTCCCCCAGGATGAGGGGTTTCACAATGGGCAATTTACTCAGTGAGTCACAGGATTATTTTGGTCTACTTGATGGCCCATGAGCAGACATGACCCCTCAGTCTGGGTGTGAAGGTGTTAATGATTCCCAGAGGGGAGTTATCACACCTGAATCATTGGTGTGAAGACAGGGAACCCTCCTATCTCTGTTTTCTCATGCACCTAGTTCATAGCCTGAGGTGTCGGGTGTGTCCTGGGCAGCTGCTGCAAACAACGCCTCATTAACAGGTCATGATAAATGGCAGAGAGGGTATGGAATACGCAGTTCCAGTTACATTCACACAGTGATAAACTGATCCCAGCCACTATAACTAGGACATCCCGCTTCTGGTGACTTTGCCTTTTTGAGGATGCCACATGCCCATGAAGAACCTGCAGGGTGCTTTCCAGGCAGTGGCACCACCCGGGCCAGGAGAGCCAGGAGGGGAGCTGGGGCTCTTCTAACCCCCCTCCTTGGGCTGCATCTCCAGCAGAGCCACAGCAGGACCCCCAGGGCAGAGCCTGGGCACAAAGGGGGGACTCCCTGGCACGGAGATGCCACCTGGGCGGGCAGGGGCTGATTTCAACCCCTAATTCCAGGGGTGGAATTGCCCAGAGGATCCTCTGGATGCTCTCGGGTGTAAGAGCAGTGCGGGGCTGACCCGAGCAGGACACAGCCAGGGGCACAGCGAGGTGGAAAACCAATTCTGCTGCTCCATTTGTGCCGTTGCTGTTTTACATTCCTCGGCAGGGAAGAACAGATTGGTTTAATGTCCAGGGCTCAGCCATGGAGGGAAGACAAGATCAATTATTTAGAAGAGGCTTTCAGTCTCACATCAGAGGTTCATCTTCTGTCTTCATGCATCTCATCCAAGTGCCATTTCCCCGTGGCACGGGGCATAATGCCAACGGAGGAGATCTAATGGGCACACCCAGGAGCCCAGTTTGGGCTGTTTTCTGCAAGCCCAGCAGCTCCCACCCCAGCCCCAGGAGCACGCCTGGCTGCCAGCAGGTTTGGAGGGAAAATACACAGCTTGGAAGTGAAGGAGCTGTTTGAACAGAGGGAAAGGGCTCTCCTGGAGCATGAGATCCCTCATCCTTCTGGATGAGAACCCGTGGGACTCGTCCTGCCCCAGGCTGGGGGACGCAGCCGGGCAGAGGAAACACGTGGTCGCAGCACAGGTGTGTGACAAACAGCTTGGCCATCACCAGGAGGTCTGAGCCAACCTCTGCTGAGGGCACTTGTGGTTTTAACTGTGCCTTTTGGAGGTGGGTGCCCCAAGATGGGCTCAGTCACCTCTGGGGTTAGTCCATGCGCCATCCCGACTCACTGGGCTGTAACCCTGGACTGTAACCCCCTGTAAATACAGACACTGAAGGGCCTCCCATCTGGGTTTGTCAGTGAACAAAGCTCTGAATTGTGCTGCTGCTGCACGAGATGTTTGCCCAGAGCAGCTCTGAAGCCAAGCAGCTTTTGCTGGAAGGTGGGCACTCACCTGCACTCCCTGCCCGGCTTAGCCCCTGCTTAGAGCCTTTCCCCAAACCAGCTCACCCCCCTGTAAGCAGCCTCAGCAGAAATCCCATCTCTCCAGCTCCACAGGCAGCCTGGGCCTCCACAGAAGCTCCCACCTGTCCCACCTCCACTTCTAAAGCCACTTGGACGTTTTCTTTGGGAGAATTAATTCTTTGCAATAGCAACTGCAACATATTCTGTATGACCAAAATAAGCATCAGAGATGAGGATGATTCTTTCAGGGGAGGTTTCCAACCACTTTCATTGCTTCTGGATGGGCCTGGGGCTGGCCAGAGGTGCAGCCAGGCTGGGTGGTCTCACCAAGGACGGGCTGGAGAACCCCTGAGAACAAAACACAGAGCTGGGGTTCTGACACTTGAAAATCCCATTTTGTATAAGAGGAACAGCCCTCCTGAGCACAGGCTGCACATTCATGGACATGCCCCATCCCTGGAAGTGTCCAAGGCCAGGTTGGACGGGGCTTGGAGCAACCTGGGCTGGTGGAAGGTGTCCCTGCCCGTGGCAGGGGGGTAAAACAAGGTGAACTTTAAGGCCCTTTCCAACCCAAACCGGTCTGGGATCCCGACAGAGGAAAACACAATACAGGGCAGGTAGAGGAGGGAGAGCCTGTGCCAGGAGAGGAGAGGAGGTTAATGCAGAGAACAGGTGCCATTTCCAACCACCACGGTCCTCGTGGTGCCACCAGACACGGTGCTGCTCTCAAGGTGCTGCCCAGCCCTGGTTGAGCCCGAGGCATCGCCGGCGGCTCCCACCGACACCAGAGGGCCAGGGGAGCTCAGGGAGGAGGCAGCTCTGAGGAGTGTCCTCAGTGCTCTGCTCAGATGACAAATCCCTTCCAGGCAACAGCACCCGGAGCAAGGGCTGAGCAGGAGTTTACAAAACGCAGAATCAGCTTGGAGATGCAGCCATGAGGAGCTCCTGGCAATGACAGATGTGAGACAAGCAGAGCGAGCACTGGGGACACCTGAACAGAATCCAACTCCCAGCCACTGCTCCAGCCCTGGGACAGAGCCCTGGAGATTCCCTCCCACTGCTTGACAACACCTGGAGTGACTCCTGCTGGGATGACCACATGCGTTTCTTTGCAAGTCTAAATGAAAACTGAGTTTCTTCCATATCAGCAAAGGCAAGTTGGGCTCTGTAGTTTTTGACAGCGTTGTAGCACCCACCACAAAGAACCACACAGACATTTCAATCCAGCAAAATAACTTTATTTCACAGGGCAAATATGGCCAAGTGGTGATTCCAGAGCTGCCCAGCAAGTGTCAGCTCCATGATCCATCAATGTCCTGCTGCTGACGAGGATGCAGCTCCACGGCCACCCTTCCCAAGGATTTCTTAGGTTTAGATTTCAAGTGAAATACATTCAGATTTGCTCCTGTCAGAGCACTGCTCACAAGGACGTGGCTGGAAGTCACTGAGGAGTTAATTAGAGAGTTACCTGATCTTTTGAAAAGGAAGCAACGCTGTGACCCACAAAACCCTCCCCATCTGTGGTGCCACCTCTCGGGGCCCTCCTGGCACCTCGCAGGGGACACCCCGGAGCTCCCCAGACTCTGCAGGGAAACACAGCAGCAAAAATCAAGGCAGCTTTGAACTGCACCTTCCCCCTCTGCCAGTCTTGGGGCTCCACAACCTGCTCCAGGGCAGCCTCCCCTCCTGGAGATCCAAAGGGATCTGGGCACAGCACGGGAGGTGCTCTGTGCTGGCAGGGGAAGGTTGAACTCTTGCTTCATTTCATGTAGGCTTTGTTTTGGTTTTGTGACGTATTAAATAAATAAATAGGGCTGCTGTAGCAGGCAGGGTGTAGCTCTGAGCAGGACTCCCCCAAGCTCTAGCCTGGCTCTCCCGTGCTGCTTGCCTGGCCCTCCGTGCTGGGGACAGCCCTGCGCTTCCTCAGCTGCATCTCTTCATCCTGGAGGGCAAAACAGGAAAAAAGCACAAATTAATTCCTCAGCATCCCCTCTGGGCTGGGTCAAATCTGTCCTCTTCCCCTCCACCCCCTCTTTCCCACCAGCTTGAATAAGCCCAGCAAACAAACCCACCCATTGCAGCTCCTCACTCAGTGCACCAAAGCCACCTGACACCTTCCCATGGGCACCTTCCCAAACCATCTGAAACCAATCCCAAACCACCCCAAATCCAATTCCCATGGAGAAACCCTTAGGGACCAACAGCACAGCCCTGGCTCCAGTGAGAGCAGCAGGGACATGGCCTGGCTGAGCTTTGCAGCCTGGGCTGTGGGTCACCCCCACTCCCACAGCACAGGTTTGCTCCAGGATGGAACCACTTTGGTGGGAAGGGACCTCTGGAGGGTACAGTCTGCTCCAAGCAGGGCTCACTGTAGTGCTGGAGCTGGTCCTTCAGGGCATCACTTTGCTTTTCAAGTATCTGTGAGGATGGGATTTGCCCCCTCTCCTTGCACAGCCCATGGTGGGTCTCAGCTGTGTGCCCAGGGCAGGATTTGCCCCTGCAGCCACCAAGGGTTTCCTTCAGCACAAGCTGTGCCTGTCACCTGGGGCTTTTTGTTGGGCATCTCTGCCTCTTCCATGCCCTTCTCCATAACCATCCTCTCCATATCCACCTCTCAGGCAGCTGCAGAGAGCCAGGTCTTCCCTTCAGCTTCTCCTCCAAGCTGCTCCCTCAGCCTCTCCAGCCCTGACTCCCCTCAGGGGCAAACCCTCTGACCTGCAGGGCCAGCCCTGAATTGGGGGCAGGTTTGGCACCCACAGCACCCCTGGAGCACCCCAGAGCACTGCCATTCAGTGTCTGTGCCAAGGCACAGCAACCTCAGTTCTGCACAGCCAGTCCCTCCCGGGGGCTTCTCTCAGCACCCTCCCAGCCCCTCCAGCTCCTGCTGTTCACCCAGGACTTGGCAATGACCAGGCACTGCCTCTTTCCAGGGCACTTCCTACCGAGTCAGAGTCTTCTTCAGCCTGGTTGCTTATGAAATCGAGATAATCATCCTTCTGGTTGTCCAGAATTTCTTCCTCGTACTCGGTCTGGTAGTCTGACTCATCTGAAGAGATAAGAGAGAAAAAGGACTGGGTTTAACTGGCAGGCAGAGAAAGCTGGGAGAGGAACCAGAGCCACTGCTGGGCACCAGGGCAGGGGAGTGCCAGCCAGCTCAATGAGCTGGGACTGCTCAAACACAGAGCTCAGCTTTCCGGGCACAAAATTAAATGTCCTCTGTGTGAACTGGTGTCCCAGAGCCCTCCAGAATTCAAGGCACCCACAGCAAGGGCAGGACACGCCATTGTGGTGGGCACTGGCTGCCCAGCCCCAGGGGCACAAAGGCTGGCAGTGGGGATGCTCCCCAGCGAGTGCCCTGCCCAGCAGAGCTGCTGCCCCCACCCCTCAGCCCAAGGGACCTGGGCAGCACCTCCAGGAGCCTCTGAGCTGCCAATGCCAACTGCCCTGCACACAGACTGCAGGAAACAGGGGGCCCAGAGCTCTGCCTGGTGCAGAATAAGGACGTGTGTCACAGTCACAGCCTCACAATCAGTGTCCCCAGGGGACAGGACCAGTTACATTCCCTTCCTCCAGCAGATTAACACAATTTAGGGAAGCTCCAGAGCTGGGCACAGCAGCAGGACGTGTCACCAAGCCCTTTCCATCAGTGCAGAGCCAATACCTCTCCCAGCACCTGGAGAACACCTGGAGGGTCTGTAAAACAGGCAGCAGAAACCTGACCATGACCCTGACCCTAATCCTAACCCAGGCATGGAGGGACAGGACAAGGGGCAATGGCCTTAGGATGAAGGAGGGCAGGGTTAGATGGGATATTGGGAAGGAATCCTTCCCTGTGAGGGTGGGCAGGCCCTGGCACAGGTTGGGCAGAGAAGCTGTGGCTGCCCCTGGATCCCTGGAAGTGTCCAAGGCCAGGTTGGACGGGGCTTGGAGCAACCTGGGCTGGTGGAAGGTGTCCCTGCCCATGGCAGGGGTGGGACTGGATGACCTTTAAGGTCCCTCCCAACCCAAAGCAGTGTGTGACTCTGTGACTCTGCCTGCCCACAGGGCTGATCCCCACAGCAACTCCACACCCCACGAAGGTGCCAGGCTGGGCCCCACTGGCAGCCCCAGTTCACCCCACACACACCAGCAGCCCCTGCAGGGCCTGTCCCACCACAGGTGACACCAGGAGACATGTGACAGCGAGGAAGAGCCCATGGCAGGTGGCACCTTCCTCCTCTGGCACCTCCCTCCTCTGGCACCCAGGCCTTCAGAATGCAAGTCAAGGCACTAAAATGGCATTTTAACGTTCCCACTGAAATGATGTCTGTGTGACACCAGTTCTTCCACCCCTTGCCTGAGTTAATTCCAGTGTGCTCTGAGCTGCTGGAGCAATACCTGGGACTGAGCCCACTGGTGGGGAACGTGGCTCGTGTTTGAGCTGGATCCCTGATGAAGGATTTCTCTTGGGAGCTGTCAATGGCATCTGCTCCACGAGCACAACAGCACAGTCTGTTCCACAGCCTCTTCTCCTAAATACAACCAACTGCTGAACACTGGGATTAAAGGCATTTGGTATTTTTTATTTTATTATTTTTAATGCTTTTTTTTTCTGCAGATTTTCTGTTGTTATTTTCTAAGAAAACCACTAATGACAGCCTTTGCTTAAGCACCCCAGAGAAACTGGTGTGAACAGCAAGAGACACCACAAAAAATAAATACATAAAATAAATCCAACTGCCATCAAAACCAGACTCCTTGGCTTTCCCAGCACTATTCAGCATTTAACAGGTCTTTCTACAGATACAAACTCCGAGAGAGGGGTGTCCCTTCTCACATCCTTCACAGCTCTGGGTGGCGGGGGGAAGAAACACAGGAGGTGGCCCTGCTGTCCCCAAACATCACCTTCCAGGGCCCTGCTTGAGGCTGAGGCTCACAGGACTCTTCCTGTGCTCTGTGAGAACTCCCACAACCATCAAGATGGGACTGAAGCCTCGTTGCTCAACTCACCAACACTCAAACAGCTCAAAACTGAGCCAGCCAAGAGGAGGTTCCACCATGGAAAGGTACCTGAGCCTGCCCTGGGCAGGGGGAGCATCATCCCTGCAGGAAGGGCACATTTCCACGCCAGAGACCTGCTTTGTCCTT
The DNA here is from genome assembly GCA_013396735.1 of Grallaria varia. Lineage (NCBI taxonomy): Eukaryota > Metazoa > Chordata > Aves > Passeriformes > Formicariidae > Grallaria > Grallaria varia. The sequence continues at coordinate 85,781 of VWZG01008960.1, forward strand.
CTGCAGCTGGTGGCATTTCTTTTGTATGGCCCTGGTTTCTGCATGGGCAGAGTGGCTGGAGAGGCTCTGCAAAGCCTGGGTGTAAATAAGGAACCTGGGAGCTCAGCACAGCCTCAGGAGCATCAGTGCTGCTCCATAAAAGTTCTTTTTAAGCAGCAAAGAAGCAGAGGGTGACCCAGTGCCTGCTAATTGTGTCCCTGGAGAGGTTTTGGGATGTGTCCTGCTCCAGCTGTGTTGCAAACCCAGGCACCTGACACCACCATTAACATTCCTCTTTGACAAATCCTTTTCCCCAGATGACCACTCTACAAATGCTTGATGTGCTCCACCAGCCCTGGGCCCCAGCAAGCCCTCCCAGGTGGGAGGGTGGCCAGGGATGTGACAGAGCCACCCCTGGAGATGTCACCTGTGCTCCCCTGGCCACAGCCAGGGCAGGGAGAGACACAATGAGAGCTGAGCAGAGGGATGATGACCCCAACTGGGGACAGTGTGGATGGAGAACAGGACAGGGTGACAAACACTGCAGTGGCTCAGCTGGGAAATGAGCTGTTCTGCTACAGACACTCCCCATCCCTGCCCCAGCAGGCACCTACCTGGTCCCTCTGCTCAGCCCTCCTGAGGGACAAGCTCCCTTTTTTTAATGTTTCAGTGGTTTCAGTCGTTGCTCTCAGTCTGCTCAAGAGTGAGAAGAAACTCCACTGCCTTTTCCCCCAGAGACAAAGCAACTTCTGCCCCAGTCTGGGCCTCTCACCCTCCCTGCTGGCCCTTCCCCATCCATCACCACCTCAGCCTTTCCATTGGAAATCTTCAGGACAAAATTCCTGACACAATTCCTCACCCAGCCTGAGACCTGCGCTGTGCTGTCAGACCAGGCATGGCCTGTGATCCCAGACCTCCCTCGGGAAGGGACTTCCAAGGAGAGCAAAGCTTTCCCTGGCTCTGACAGTGCTCTTACCCACAGGGACCACAACCTGTCAGACACCTCCACCCCTACCACCACGAGCAGACCAAAGCCAAGCTCAGCAGCACCTACAAGGAGCTGTGTGACAGCCACCAGGCCACTGCCAGGGAGGTGCCCACCTCCCCCTGCTTGCCCCAGGGCTCCAGGAGCTCTTCAGCAAAGCAGTGCCATCCTGGAGGCACTGTGTGTTCAGAGGGGTGCCCTCTGCCACCCAAAAATGGGCCAGGTCCCTGCAGGCAGCACACGGAGTCACCCAGGCCAGGAGCACGAAGGATCCTTCATGACACGGTGCCCACGGGGACGTCTGTCCTGCCACCCTCCCCCTCCTCTGGACTCTCCAGCCAAGAGATTTCAGCACCCACGAGGAACATGTGGCACCTGCCCATCCCATCCTGTCCCGTCCCTGGCAGCCCTTGCACAGACACTCAGCCCAAAACGTGGCCCAAAATGTGCCACATCTGCTTTCTGAGACACGTCCCTTGGCTCCCCTCGTGCCCACGGCCTCTCCCAGCAGAAAGCAGGATGTCCCAGTGGGGGGAATAATCAGGAACTATCTCAAGGAGGAGGATCTGTCCCAGTGCTCTGGTTAAATCTTAGCAGGTCCCAGTGCCTGAGCCTTAAATAACCACGTTCCATGAACTCTTCACTCTTATTCACAATGGCTGCTTCAGTCACATTTTGATTAATATTTTCTTCATAAGGCATATGACTGTAATTAGCATTTCAAATTACCACAGGGACATCTCTACAAACAGTCACAGATGGGAGCACTGCTAACTTTAGCTTTCCCTCTGCAGGAACGAGAATCAGGAGGAGGGGAAGAGCCTGTGCAGAGAGAGCTCCAGCCCTGGTGACACATTCAGGGGTTCCAGGCCTGCAAAGCTCAGATCCTTCTGGTTACCTGGAGCTCCAGTTCTGGCACAAACCCGGAGCTGCTCCGCAGGGCAGGGCTGGCCCAGGGCTCTGTGTGATGCAGCAGCTCTTACCTGCTCCTCATTAGTGCACTGGGGCTCCCACAACGGGAGCACACACACAGCAATGGAGCCAGTGAGTCACTCCTGATCCTCCTCACGACAGCAGGGAAAACATCCTTCAGAGAGAGCTTTAACCCGGGCACAGCTTTAACCCGGGCACAGCTTTAACCCAGGCACAGCTTTAACTGGGCACAGCTTCAACTCAGGCACAGCTTTAACCCAGGCACAGCTTTAAGTAAGGCACAGCTTTAACTGGGCACAGCTTTAACCCAGGCACAGCTTTAACTGGGCACAGCTTTAACCCAGGCACAGCTTTAACCCAGGCACAGCTTTAACCCAGGCACAGCTTTAACTCAGCTCAGGCACAGCTTTAACCCAGGCACAGCTTCAACTGGGCACAGCTTTAAGTAAGGCACATCTTTAACTGGGCATAGCTTTAACTGGGCACAGCTTTAACTCAGGCACAGCTTTAACTCAACTCAGGCATAGCTTTAACTCGGGCACAGCTTTAACTCGGCACAACTTTAACTCGGGCACAGCTTTAACCCGGGCACAGCTTTAACCCGGGCACAGCTTTAACCCGGGCACAGCTTTAACTGGGCACAGCTTTAACTCAGGCACAGCTTTAACTCAACTCAGGCATAGCTTTAACTCGGGCACAGCTTTAACTGGGCACAACTTTAACTCGGGCACAGCTTTAACTGGGCACAGCTTTAACTCAACTCAGGCACAGCTTTAACTCAGGCACAGCTTTAACGCAACTCAGGCACAGCTTTAAGTAAGGCACAGCTTTAACTCAGCCTCCTCACATCTCCAAAGGACAGAAGGGCAAAGCCATGGCAAGGACAGGCCCAGTCTGAGGGGGATGGAAGCTCATCCCTGAGAGTTGTGTTGAGTGTTATGTCACTCAGGTGAGACCTGAGCAGGGATTACTCCCACCAGGGGACCAGGCTGGAGCACACCAGTAATGGGCTGGTGTCTTCCCATGGCAAGGCCATCCACCAGTCCCAGGGAAGGCGAGGGGGGCACGGAGGGTCTGGCCTGGGCGCAGCTGCAGGAGGGGCTCTGGGGGAAGCAGGGACAGCCCACCGTGGCCAGCAGAGCTCAGCATGGCCAGCAGTGCCCAGCAGGGACAGCCCACCATGGCCAGCAGGGACAGCCCACCATGGCCAGCAGTGCCCAGCAGGGACAGCCCACCATGGCCAGCAGGGACAGCCCACCATGGCCAGTGAGGCCCAGCAGGGACAGCCCACCATGGCCAGCAGGGACAGCCCACCATGGCCAGTGATACCCAGTAGGGACAGCCCACCATGGCCAGCACTGCCCAGCAGGGACAGCCCACCATGGCCAGCAGTGCCCAGCAGGGACAGCCTACCATGCCCAGCAGGGACAGCCCACGATGGCCAGCAGTGCCCAGAAGGGACAGCCCACCATGGCCAGCGATGCCCAGCAGGGACAGCCCACGATGGCCAGCAGTGCCCAGAAGGGACAGCCCACCATGGCCAGTGATGCCCAGTAGGGACAGCCCACCGTGGCCAGCAGTGCCCAGAAGGGACAGCCCACCATGGCCAGCAGGGACAGCCCACCATGGCCAGTGATGCCCAGTAGGGACAGCCCACCGTGGCCAGCAGTGCCCAGCAGGGACAGCCCACCATGGCCAGCAGACCCCAGCACTGGCACAGCCCGGAGCTGTCCCAGCTCGGAGCACAGGGAGGTGCAGGCAGTCAGGAGGCCGGGAGGGGTGAGCAGCCATCCCTGCTCCCTGCCCTTCCCAACACTTCCCCAGCAGCAGCAGCAGATCCCCCACTCACCATCTGCCACGGGGGCTTTCACGGGCTCGATGCGGGACACGATCTCTGCCAGGTCCGTGAAAGAGGTGGTGGGACAGGTCACGTTCTGAAACACAGCGAGAAGTTCTGGGGGTGTTAACAGAGACACGTGAAAAATCCAAACAAGTCAAGACTGTATGAAAATGATACTGAACAGACAAAGCTCCAGACACAGAAATTCTCCACGACTGCCCCCTCAAATCCATTACTCATCAGTGAGAAAGCCTCAGAACAGCTCTCCTGATGCAGGTCTGGTGGCGGAGATGGGATTCCCAAATGCCAGCAGTGGGACACTCTCTAATGCCTCCTATTTCATCCATGAAACAAGAGGCCTCATTAAAAATTTAGCAGATTGTAGAAAAGACCCCAGAGACAAGAACCAGAGGGTCTGGGCCCCATGACAGATGATGTTCACTTCACTTGGCTGTTTTCCATTACTGTCACTTCACAAGAAGGACTGTCTGGGCCAAGTGCAGCCCCCAGGGAGGCTTTGCCTTCCCAGTGCCCAGGTGGGACACATCCGTGGTACAGCCCTCAGCTGGAGAGATGCCACAGAGGCTGCACGGACAGGTGGGCACTGGGCTGACCAGGATGGAGATGCTGCAGCAAAAGCCTGAGGTGCGTGGTCTGCAGAGAGACACATCTCCCCCTGTAATTCCTCTTTCCAACAAGCCCCCTCTGCTTTCACTCTGTCTCACCCAAGCAGTGGGCTGAGTGTTCTCTATTTTGAGAAGTTCCTGCTCCAGTCTCTCCTCCAAGAAAAGCCAGCTCTGGCATTTAGGAAGTGTTCTGTTTTTCCCACGTGCCGTGACCAGCCCCAGCTGCTCCTCGGGGCCAGGCCCAAGGTCACAGTGGGCACCTGAACACCCCTCACCTTTCTCAAAATCCAGGGATTTTAACGAGTACAACAGCAGCCCCCACCAGAGGAAGGGGATAGGGAAGAGCAGGCAGAGGGAATGTTATTGGGAATTGCTGTGCCAGTCATCTTCCCAGACCTGCCCACGTGCTTCCAGGCAGGGCAGTTTCCTACCACAGGGTTTTGTGAACAATTCTTTGCTCTTCTGGCAAGAGCAGCGATGCTGTGAGTCACAAACCCCCGTGGGGTCCCAGCAGCAGCCCATTCCTGCTGCAGCAGAGCTCTCTCTGCCGACCTTTCATCAGGAACTGGCTTTTGATGGAATTTGGAGCAGCCCCAGCGCCGTGTGGATCCAGGACAAACAGCTGGTGGGCAACGGTGGGCAGAGCAGAGCAGAGCCCGCGGGGAATGAAAAGGGCCCCGTGGGAAGTGGAACAGCAGCAGCTTAGGACACACATTCCCAAACACAAAGGGGTTGGGAAGCTCAGCGTGACCATTACAGAACGACCAGGACAGGTGAGTCAGTCCAGGCTCACTTTGAACATCCGACCTGAACGGGCCCAGGGAAGGTTTTTAGGAGGCTCTTTCCCAGCACAGGGGAGAAGAGCTCCTACATCTTCAATCCATGCCACATGACTAAGCAAGGGACATGTGCACCCTCTGGCCACCACGAGGACCCAGCGACGACCGAGGCCATCCCTGGACTCAGAAATCCAAGGGGACAAGGTGGTTGCCCAGAGCACTTGGGCAGACACGTGCCAGGCTGTCCCTGGGAGCAGACAGGGACCCGCTTTGGATGGGTCAGAGGTCCAGGGCACTTTATGAACAGCTGAACAAAATCCTGCAGGGACCAAAAGGTGCCTCAGGAAAACCACCAGCAGCTCCTGTGGTGAGGACTGACGGGAATGAAGTGTGGCCAGACCCAGGGGAGCATCTGTCACTGTCACTGACCCACGGATGACCTGCTGGAGGACACTGGGCAGGCAGCTGCACCCAAAGCCTCAGCACGAGCACTGCAAAACCACTTGTGGGAACTGATGCTTTACAAACAGGAATTCCATGTTCAATTGCTTCCTCTTGCTACTTTTAAGGACAAAACCACCCTCCCATCAGATAATGCAAAGCAAAGAAGTGTCTCAGATCCACCTGAAATCTACTCCCAAACCTCTCTGATACTCCTTTTTTTCCAAGGAGGAAAGTATTCTCTTTGGCGCAATCTTTAGGAGACAAATTAGAGGAGAAAGACAGTTACTATTGTAGTCTGCTGGCTTATATTTAGCTTTGACTATGAATAACACCTCAGTAGACAAACCTTCCCCAAGGAGATCCAATTAATGGTCCTGCAGTATTCTGTGCTGGGGAAGAGCTGGGCTGCTCACAGTGAGGTTTCTGTGAGGTGCCTGTTGTTTGCGCCTTCAGTATTTGCGTTTTGGAGACAAGATAAACAGGGGTTGAATGATCAAAGCAAAGGAGTATCTAAATGATTAAATATCTGGATTTTTAGATAAAAATCCTATGCTCACGACACGGAAACAAGACGATAAGAAACGGTGCTTGGCTCTCAGATGTTGAACAGTCCAGAAATAGATGAAGAGCTAAAACACCTAAAGCATCAAAACCTTCACTAATCAAAGGCAAGTTAAAAATACCAGCTGTTATCCCTGGAAGATAACAGAGCCAAAGGACTTAAGTGACTCGAATGGACTAAGAAAAGCAAGACAAACACCCCAGTGGGAGCTGCAAAACTTGTTACTTCGTTGAAATAAATTGACAGGAACAAGTCTTGGTTTTCACTGAACTCCTGACTTTTCCAAGGAGGAGCAGATGATCTGCAGGCCCTTGGGATGGAGTCCCAGTGCCAGGCTGGGGGATGCCCAGAGCCCTGGGGGCTGCTCTGTCACCCGGGGGTTGGTGAGTCCCATTCCTCACCCCGTTATTTCCCTGCTCGTGGCTCCTCAGCAATCAGCACTGGCCTCATTATCAAGAGCAGTGACGAGCCGTGTCTGCAAAGAGGAGGTGACATCCCTGCTCTCCAGGGCAGGGAAGTGCCAAAAAGCCCAGGGTGGATGTGCTAAATGTTCATCCTGTTGCTGGAAGCACAGCCCTGACACTGAGACACTGCCCTTAATTACTGTACCCCACAGAAAGGGCAGTTGGAAAAGCACTCTTCTTTCCAAGCACCGTTTTTTACAGCAGTGAACATGGTCGAGCCTGTTACTAAAAGTGAGGCTGAAGTAGGACACAAACTCCTCTGAGACACAATTTCCCTTCTCCTCATGGCTGTGAACACACAAACCCAGCCCAGCCCAGCCCGTGGGATCACAGGGCAGAGTGGGCACCATCTCCTGCAGCCCCACCAATGCACCTCCTCAGCCAGGCCACCTTCTGTGATGGTTCAGGAATGACATTCATGTTCCTGCTGAGGAGTGTGGGGCTCCTCTGGTGTGGATCACCACGGAGTTTCCCTCAAAGTTCAGTCCCTGTGTGCCCTTCCAAAGCCACCCACCCTGCCAGGCAGCTTGGGCAGGATTCATCTGATGATGGGAAGTCACCAGCGCGGGTCCCCTTGGCTGCCCTCACACAACCAGAGCTGAGGGCACCCTTCACCTCATCCCAACAGAGCCATTCCCACTCCCTGAGTGACTCCCAGCCCCAGATCTCACCTCTGCTGGCACCAGTGTGGGCGTCATCCCCCTCTCACCCCTGGGCCAGTGCCCAGCCCTGCCCTTCCTCTCACCATCTCAGTGCCAGCCAAGGGGCTCTACCACCCACCTCTGGAGAGCTGCAAATCCTCAGTGTCACTGTTCACCTCAAGTGACCTTCCTCAGAGAAGCTCACTACGGTTATGATTCATTTGGGTCATCACTTTAAATATTACTGCTCATTTCCTTCTCTCTACAAGATGATAAAGAAGAATTACTGGGGAAAACATGAAGTCTTTGTAGCACTTGGGTTTCAAATCAGAGGGATTCAAAGGAGGGCAAGGATACTGAGCCCATATATTATAATATATTACCCAATTCCTCAAAAAGGTGATAACTATTTCTTAAAAACAACTGAAACTGCCCTGCCAAGAAATGCAGTCAGTGGCTATGAACCGACTCCAGAGGCTGAGCTCAGCCCCTGAGCATCAAACAAGAGGTTTTTATCTACCTGTGAGCACAAATCCATAACCACACAGCAACCCTGCACAGCCTGGGGCCTTCCCATCACCAGCAATTCACCGTGGCTGCCTGGATGGCAGGGCAAGGTGTGGGACACCCGGGGGCTCCTCATCCCTCCTGGAGCTCACTGGGGGCTCCACAAGATGCCTTTGGAAACAGAGGAATGAGGAAGAAAAAGCAACAAATCCAAAAAGCTGCAGCCCTGCGGGGATTTCAGCTCTTGGCTAAAAACACATTCCCAGCAAAGGCTTAAATCAAGTTTTCTGAAAGCACCTGAGAATTGTTTGAGTCACATCCTGAAAGGCAGCAGTGGCTGAGACCAATGCCAGCCATCCTGATTCACATCCCCTGGGAGACAGACACATCCCTGGGAGACAGACACATCCCTGGCAGGCAAGTTTCCAGTGGCAAGAACAACATCCAGGTACCACCTCAAGCTTGTGGCGCAAGAAGAAATGAAGAACAACTCTCCAAAGGTTACCCTGCTCAGGGAGGCAGCCCAGAGGCACGTGGGGACAAGTGTGGCCACCACCTGAAGCCAGAGAGCACCTCCTGGGATCTGCAGGGCACAGGCAGAGCCTCTGCTCCAGGAGCAGCTCCCAGAGCTCCCAACTGCTGATGGAGGAGAAGGGGGTGGTGGGCATGGAAACACATCAACAGCAGCTGTGTCTTGGGAAAGGTTGCTGGGGAAATCCTCATGGAATCATGGAATATCCCGAGTTGGAAGGGACCCACAAGGAGCACTGAAGGACCATCTGAGGCGATGTGTGACCAATTCCAGGTTACAAACACAGTATCAAGGACCTGTTAGAACAAAACAGCAGCAGGAGAGCTGCTCCCCAGAGCACTGCCAGGGCTTTCAGAGCCCCTGTGCAGGACACAGGTGGGTCTCTGCACGGGCACACAGTGGGCATCAGGGATGGACAGGCAGTGCCAGGGCTCGGGCTCTGGCAGAGCACACCTTGGCCACAGGGGCACTGACAGCCAGAGAAGTGCAGGACCTTGTCCATCCCGGCTGGGGATCAAGGAAAGACATTTCTGAAGAACTGATCCCACCTCTGCTTGCCTAAAAGACAGCTTTGAGCTGCCAGTGAGGACTCGGGGCAGTTCTCTCTCCCAGCCTTGAGCACTTTCAGGGCAGCACCAAGCAGCTCTTGCCTTTCCCTGAGCACTCACATCAGTTTTGGACTTGCAGATCTCTTGCCTGTCCTTCAGCATCTTGTCCAGGACTCCACTCCTGCACCAGACATTGAATACAGTTTTCCCGTGCTGATATCCCACTTCCTGGAAAAAAAAGAGTCAAGGGAAAAAAAAAAATTAATAACTAAAAAAACTCCATTATATCATATGGTCTGCAAGTAGTAGGGAATGCAGAGCTCTATCCCAAAGCCAGGGTGACTTTTGCAGCCTGCCAGGCTCAGCTACATAAGCTCTTCAGCCTAAAACTGGGGGAACAATGAAGGAAACAAGGTGCTATTTTAAGTCCAACATGAGTATCCGATGAAAAGTACCACCTGACACAATATATTTGACAGCAGTGGCCTCACTGGATAATGCCACAGAAAGAGGAGCTTAGGGTGCACCTGTACATGTCCCTCCAGTCCCGGCTCTTTCTTTGGGAAAAGGCAACAACCCAAAAAAAAGTGTCTTCTCCCCTCTTGGCTCAAGAAGAGCCAAGGAAAAAAAACTTTCCCTACAAAGAAAAGCTCCTGCAGGGCACCTGGTTCCAAAATGTCTTGAAATATGTTAAGCCAGACAGCACTGAACATGCTGGAGCAGTTTGGAGCACAAACCACACATTCCATGTTCCTCTCCTGGAAAAGTGCAAAGTAATTTGTGCTTGGGACAATAACGTGGCACTGCCGTGAGCATGGATCAAATGGAAGAACCAGACCCATGGCTGCAATGCCTGGATTGCCCTTTCCTTTAAGGTCAGCACAGATTAAAGTTCCCTTGTGGACAGAAGTTACTGAGCTCCAGGATCCAGGAGGGTGCTGCCCCTGCACCCCTGCAGCGTCTTGTGCCAAGAACTGGCTCACAGACAGGGACATATTTCAGTTACTGCACTTTTGCAAGTTTTATTCCACTGACTGGTGTCTTTACATCTCTTTAACGACACCACCTCAGCCAGAACAGGGATGTGACAGCTCACGATCTGTTACTGTGATGAACTACCAGACCCGTCTGTCAAGGCTTTCCAATGAGCCAGGGCACTCCAGCTACCAAAGAACATCCTTTATCAGCAACAGAGCCATTGGCAGCCAGCAGTGCCTGCCCAGGAGCCAAGAGACACCAAATAGCCCAGAGAAAATATCTGGAGTGGGGAAATCAGCTCGTGGTTTGGAACAGCTGCTGTGTGTCCTGGGGACTCTCCCAAAGGTGACACTGGATTTGATCAGAGTCTATAAGCCACTATCAGAAAAAGCAACCTGCAGCCTAAGGGACATCACAGGTTCTCACTAAGCTGGAAAGGACATTGACTTAAGGAAGCAGTGGTGGGTTTCCAGCCTGGGAGAAGAGCAGAGCTCTGCAGAAATGCCTGGACAGGGAAGGTGCCCCGTGTGGTTACAGCAGGCAAAGGATGGCAGGAGACAGTAAAATCAGGGCCACACTGAGCCACAATTGCTGCTTCCACCGGGGCAGGGCCACTCGGGGTTGAGTGTTGGACCATGTCACCAGTTCCTGCCCCTCTGGAGCCAGCTGTGCCCGCGCTGGGCTCTGGCACTCACACCCCAGCAGGACCCTGGCAGCACCTCCTTCCTCTGACGCCAGTGCCACCTCCAGACCCTCTGCCAGGATCGTGGGTGACATTTTATTAACAGAAGTGTTGAAACGTTAACAGAGCCAGATATTTCTGTGTTTCTCTCCATTTCTGGGACTCCCAGCCTGCCCAACAGACTTCTGCAAAGCCTTCATGCAACAACAAGGGGAGACAAAGCCCAGGTGCCCAGAGCAGCTCAGACACAGCAGCCAAGCAGGAGCTGCCATGGAACAGACCAAGGCAACCGATCCCTTTGCAGGTCATTATTCAACCAAGGCTGTTGGAGCAGATGCAATGCATCAGATGCAAATGCTAAGAAGGAGCTGAACGCAGATTCCCTGAGAGAGGCCTCACTGAGAGCAGAGGAATCTGTGAAACAACCTTGGCTGGCAACAAACTAAGCAGAAAAACCTCTTATTATTTGGCACAGTGATACATCTGCAGAACTCTGTTAATTAAGTTGAAATTAAGATAGAAAAGGACTGTGTGGATCCACCAATTTATAGAATATGCCTTAGTTAATACTTTGTTATATCTGTGTGTTGTCAGATAGCTTTGATGGAGTGTATTAGTGTTAGAAATGGGCATGATTGTGTGTTTAGATAGTTCTTTCTTGTACTCTCCTAAATCCCTGTGCAGTGGAACATAAAGATGCCTTAATGTAAACATCAGGGGCCATTTTTCCTCCATCCCTGAACCTGTATTGTTCTTCAGACGACAAAGGGGGCTTGAAATAGAACTTCCATTTTGGTTTGATGTAGTCAGGCTATATTATTTAACAGCCAGAGGCCATAGGCGCCTAAAAAGGCCAACAGAGAACTCCATCAATGCTACCGAACGTTGCAATAGAGACCACTAACTCGATGTCTGCCACCAGCCCAATCTCCCACCCCGCAGCATCCCCCAGTGCCAGTGAGTCCCCCGTGCCATCCACCCCGCAGCATCCCCCGTGCCACCCACCCCACAGCTTCCCCCAGTGCCAGTGAGTCCCCTCGTGCCACCCACCCTGCAGCATCTCCCAGTGCCAATGACTCTCCTGTGCCACCCACCCCGCAGCATCCCCCGTGCCACCCACCCTGCAGCATCTCCCAGTGCCAATGACTCTCCTGTGCCACCCACCCCGCAGCATCCCCCGTGCCACCCACCCTGCAGCATCTCCCAGTGCCAATGACTCTCCTGTGCCACCCACCCCGCAGCATCCCCCGTGCCACCCACCCTGCAGCATCTCCCAGTGCCAATGACTCTCCTGTGCCACCCACCCCGCAGCATCCCCCGTGCCACCCACCCTGCAGCATCTCCCAGTGCCAATGACTCTCCTGTGCCACCCACCCCGCAGCATCCCCCGTGCCACCCACCCTGCAGCATCTCCCAGTGCCAATGACTCTCCTGTGCCACCCACCCCGCAGCATCCCCCGTGCCACCCACCCTGCAGCATCTCCCAGTGCCAATGACTCTCCTGTGCCACCCACCCCGCAGCATCCCCCGTGCCACCCACCCTGCAGCATCTCCCAGTGCCAATGACTCTCCTGTGCCACCCACCCCGCAGCATCCCCCGTGCCACCCACCCTGCAGCATCTCCCAGTGCCAATGACTCTCCTGTGCCACCCACCCCGCAGCATCCCCCGTGCCACCCACCCTGCAGCATCTCCCAGTGCCAATGACTCTCCTGTGCCACCCACCCCGCAGCATCCCCCGTGCCACCCACCCTGCAGCATCTCCCAGTGCCAATGACTCTCCTGTGCCACCCACCCCGCAGCATCCCCCGTGCCACCCACCCTGCAGCATCTCCCAGTGCCAATGACTCTCCTGTGCCACCCACCCCGCAGCATCCCCCGTGCCACCCACCCACAGCATCCCCCAGTGCTGGTGACTCCCCCCATGCCACCCACCCCGCAGCAGCCCGGGGCAGGCCGGGGGGCACTCACGCAGATCTCGTCGAACTTGCCGAAGTCCAGGGTGCCGTAGCGGTCGATGGGCGGGCGGATGTACTCGCAGTACTCGCTGCTCTTCACCATCTCCAGCTGCCGCACGCAGCACACGTAGGCCAGGCGAGTCTGGATCTCTGCCATGTTCAGCACCTGCAGCACCAGCCACAGAGGGGTGACATCTCGGGATGGGGTCTCTGCTCACCATGGGGACAGAGCAGGGACCACGCTGGGGATGGAGCAGGGGCCACGTTGGGGATGGAGCAGGGATCATGCTGGGGACGGAGCAGGGACCATGTTGGGGACGGAGCAGGGATCATGCTGGGGACGGAGCAGGGATCA
>VWZG01008960.1:98804-122390 GCA_013396735.1 Grallaria varia
GAGCAGGGACCACACTGGGGGCAGAGCAGGGATCATGTTGGGGACAGAGCAGGGATCACACTGGGGACAGAGTAGGGATCACGTTGGGGATGGAGCAGGGACCACACTGGGGGCAGAGCAGGGACCACGTTGGGGACAGAGTAGGGATCATGTTAGGGACAGAGTAGGGATCATGTTGGGGATGGAGCAGGGACCACACTGGGGGCAGAGCAGGGACCACGTTGGGAACAGAGTAGGGATCATGTTAGGGACAGAGTAGGGATCATGTTGGGGACAGAGCTGGGATCATGATGGGGACAGAGCAGGGACCACACTGGGGGCAGAGTAGGGATCATGTTGGGGACAGAGCAGGGACCACACTGGGGATAGAGCAGGGACCACACGGGAGCCTCTGCACTTCAGCAGCTCCTGCTGTTTCCTGGGCACCAGGACAGGCAGCTGGTCAGTCCCCAGGAGCAGTGGCAGGAAAGGAATTGCCTACGGACACGTTGGAGCAGTTCAAGGTTGAAGGGAGCCTTTGGGTCCAGGACACTCTGGTGAGTTAGGAGGGGGGTCTGTGCTGGGGCTGAGAGGGGCACAGCGATGCCTCCAGGCAGAGGTCAGGGATGCCCCATCCCTGGTAGTGCTCATGGCCAAGCTGGACTACACACTGGTCCACACCCCCCATGGCAGGGGGTGGAACAAGATGAGCTTTAAGGTCCCCTCCAACCCAAACCAGTCTGGGATTCTGTGGCTCTCTCATCTCCCTGGTGCCAGGGCAGGGATGTTGCTGAGGTGGACAGGCCCTCTCGAGATCATCCAGTCCAACCCTCCTGCCCAGGCAGGGTGAGGGTGTCCAAGACCATGTCTAGCTGAGTTTTGACCATCTCCACAGATGGACACCCCCGGACTCCCCGGATGGCCAATGTTTCACCACTACCAGTAAAAACAGGTGTGTTCTGGAGTTGGGAAGGAATCCCACGTTTCCTTGGATGCCTGTTGCCATTTGGGCAGCTGGGATATTTCCCTGGGTACCACAGAGCAGAGTCTGCCACCAAACACTCCCACTACACGCTGGGAGCAGTGGGGTCACCTCTGCCCATGCCCAGGGCACTGCCCACCTGCACCAGCTCCAAGAGCCACTTCTCAGGGACACCAGCCCTTCTCAGCAAAGTGAGTTATCACAGGGGAAAACCTCAGATTGCAGGGCAGTGCCCACAGTTTGTGGTATTTTCTCTGACTCTGGGAAGCACAAACAAGTATTTTAGTTCCGCTTCCAGCTGGGGAATGGGAGGGAAGAAGGAAAACCAGGATTCACTTGGGGGAAGCTGCTGAGCCAGGTAATTTAGGAAATGCAGAGCAGGGCACAGAGTTGGCCTGACCATGTGCAACAAGAGAATAATAATAGTAGTAAAATCATGCCCTGCAGCCCCACATTTATGACTTGTACTTAACTCCTGCCTACTCCTACAATATGCAGAGACACAAAGGGTAGAAACACTGAACTGCACAAAGTTACTACTCTTATTGATAAAATCAATAAATTCTGACTATATCATAACTAAAGCACCTCTAAGGAAAGGTCTCTTTGCTCTAACAATTCTTCCAGCCCCTTCCCATGTCACTGCCTTCCCTTTGGGGTCACTGCCCAGTTCTCTTCCCCCACGAACAAGAGCTCACACACAAAGAGACAACAGCCTGTCACCAGAGGTGCTCCCTGAAGGAACCAGGGGGAGCTTCCACCATACCTTGACTTTCTCAGCCAGTGGATTCCACCTCTTCCAGAGCAGCCACCACCCGGAGAGGCAGTCGCCGTAGTTGGTGAGGTCGGTCTCGTCCCGGCTGCCCACGTCGATGGCGATCACCACCTTGGCCCCCATGGACCTGGCAACGTCGGCTGGGGCAGAGACAGTGACACTGAGGGGACACCTCACTGCAGGTCCAACTTCCTCGGGAGGGGCAGAGGAGGGGCAGGCACTGAGCTCTGCTCTGGGGGGACCAGGGACAGCACCCAGGGAATGGCTGGAGCTGTGTCAGGGCAGGGTCAGGTTGGACCTCAGGACAAAGTTCTTCCCCCAGAGGGTGGTGGGCACTGCCCAGGCTGCCCAGGGCAGTGGGCACGGCCCCAAGGCTGCCAGAGCTCCAGGAGGGTTTGGATGATCCTCTGGGGCACAGGGGGTGACTCGGGGCTGGGGCTGTGCAGGGTCAGGAGTTGGACTCGATGATCCTTGTGGGTCCCTTCAAAGATATACATAGATATGTATGTATATGGCTTGAATATATAACCTGAGGAGGTGCCAGAGCCACTGCTGCCAGCCCTGCTGCTGCTCTTATATAAATATATATATATATATATATATGGCTCAAGTCTGTAACCCGACATCACACCCACCACAAGTGTCTCCGAATAGGCTCACACAGAAGGGGTGCAGTCCCCATCCCTGGAGGGATTAAAAGCCATGTGGATGTGGCACTGGGGACATGGGTTAGTGGTGGCCTTGGCAGTGGGACTTGATGATCTTGGAAGGCTTTTCCAACCCGAATGATTCTGTGATTCCACATAAACGTGTGCAATGCCAGCAGTTGGCTCGATGGTCCTGATGGGTCCCTCNGATATACATAGATATGTATGTATATGGCTTGAATATATAACCTGAGGAGGTGCCAGAGCCACTGCTGCCAGCCCTGCTGCTGCTCTTATATAAATATATATATATATATATATATGGCTCAAGTCTGTAACCCGACATCACACCCACCACAAGTGTCTCCGAATAGGCTCACACAGAAGGGGTGCAGTCCCCATCCCTGGAGGGATTAAAAGCCATGTGGATGTGGCACTGGGGACATGGGTTAGTGGTGGCCTTGGCAGTGGGACTTGATGATCTTGGAAGGCTTTTCCAACCCGAATGATTCTGTGATTCCACATAAACGTGTGCAATGCCAGCAGTTGGCTCGATGGTCCTGATGGGTCCCTCCCAGCTCAGCACATTCCACGATTCTGTGATTTGCAGCAGCTTTGCCAAGACCATTCCCAACCCACCTGCTCCGTTCTAAGGGAGGGATCCCAGCATCCTGCCCCAGCCCCTCCGTGACCTTAGGGTGAGTTCCTGCTGCTGACCATCACTCCCAGGGGATGTTTTGGCCTGGATCAGTGGCCCTGCTGTCACCAGAACCCCTGGAAGGAGCAGCCAAACCATGCAGAGGGAGCGGGAGATGGGAGGTGGGACACACAGCACGACTCCAGTTACACCACATTAAGGTATAACATGGAAGAGCTCATTAAACCCTCATTAATTCCATCTCATTCTCATGGGAACAAGAGACCTGGGGGACCTGCAGAGACCTTCCAGAGGGGAGTCAGCAGTGGCAGGGCCAAGCCCCGAGGAGAAGGTGGCGAAGGGAAGGAGCAGCAGAGGAACCTGCCAGGGCAGGGAGCTGGGACAACGCCAGCCTGAGGAAAGCTGGGGCAGCCAAGAGAAAGGTTCCCATTTCAAAGTGGGAGAGAAGTGAGGCAACACTTCCTACATCAAGGTCAGCAAAAGGACTGAGCTGCAGTTGCTGGATAAGGGTGAGGATTTAGGGAAGTGCTGAGGGAGGGAAGAGAAGGACACGAACCCAAAGAATGAATTGATATTTCTTCCACACCCCCAGAGTCCAAGATAGTTGCAGTTTCCAGAATAGTTCTGCGTAGGAAAACCACAGCTCTGAAGAGCCAGTTTAGATGTTTAATTTAGACCCTTCTTTACATCTGCTCTGTTCTGTAACTTGGATTTATACTCCTGGGCTCCTTCAGCCTGCTGTGTGTTTCCCACCCGGGGTCACCTGCGTGTTTGCTCTTTGCCCTCTTCCAGCTGCAGAGGTAGAAAAGGTGCTTTGGTTTGCAATTCCTACCTCTGCTTACAGACACAAAGAGAATGGCAGGTGCTGATTTGGGGGATCTATTTTGTGTTACTTCCATTCCTGTGTTTTTTAGGAAAAATATCGCCTGGGTTTGTCTGGGAGTCTCTGAGTGAGATTCTCCCTCTTCACTTGAGCACAGGCACAGTCACACACTGCAGTGACACCACAGGGCTCTGCTGTCGTGGCCACCCCCAGAGCTGCCTGCCTGGGATGACAACCTGACACAAAACACATCCCAAACACACTCAGGGAATTCACACCCTGGCACCCTTTTTGGGTTCAGGCCCCAGAACAGCCCCCACTCCACATCCCTGCTTTGACCAGCCTGTGATTGCCCCCCTGCCACGTGCTCTGGGTGACACCTGAGCAACAAGCAGCTCATGCTGCTGCTTTCTCAGAATTATTTCTTAATTAACTGATACTTTTGGAAGAGAAACTCCAAGACAGACTGTGTGTCTGTGGTTTGATTCCTGCTCTCTCCTTTCAGCAAGCGTTAAAATAATTCAAAATTAGCTGGGAATTTTGTGTTCAGAATATGGTTGTTAGAAAATACTTCATAACAACAAAAAAAAAAGGTGTTAATAAAGCCACGATAAAGGAAACTCCAAGAAAACTGAGAGCAAGGACTGCAGGTACCCAGTACGAGGTGTCTGAGGGATTTCTCTTTGTTTCCTTTCTGGGGAAAATATCAAAGCAGCCCGAGGTTTGCAGGCTGTTGGATGGGCTGCTCTGGGAACTTCTTCCCAGCTGAGCTGTGCTCCTACCTGGCAGGTTGTTGATGTAGCCTCCATCCATGAGGAGATGCCCGTCCTTGGGGTCGCAGAGGGGGGGCATGTACCCCGAGAGGGACATGCTGGCACGGACGTACCTCCACAGGGAGCCTGCAGGGGGGACACGGCGGCACCAGCATTAATTACCCAGCATTAATTACCGTCATAGAGGGGGGAGGCCTATGCACTCATTAAAATAATCAGCCTTTCCTCAGAACACTGCAAAGGGAGTTATTAAAGCAGTTTATTATTTTCTGTATCGCAATTCTGGCTTGGGAAAAACAAAGATTATGCCAACACACGATCAGGAAAAAGGCCCAGAACTCAGAGATTTAAAGGCCATGCTTTGTATTTCCTGCCTTCAAGGAGAGCTCAGCATATGCCTGAGAGCAGGAATCATCTTTAGGGCTTTGTGGAGCTCAGGCTGATGTGGGAAGGAAAAGGGATCCACAGAACCAGTGCAGCCAAAGCCATTGTGTTCGACAGAGACTCACAGACTTTGAGCAGGACCTGAACATCACAAACATATGCTGCAGAAGCCCCCAAATTTTATCTTCCCTCCTCTGTAACAGGCAAATGTTTTCACTTGTGAAACCACTGCAAGTGCCTGGTTGGGGCCATATGTCCTCTTGGGCCCCCTCTGGTAGTGCTGTAAGGAACAAAGTTATAATCCTTTAAGCTGGTAGAAACCAAGTTTAATTAAGCAGAAATTGATTGGATCTGTTCCCTGTAAAACATTCTGCTTTAAGGCTCTCACACACTGATTTCTATCTTTAATTTGCATCAGCTGCATTGGAAAGCCACTGCAATTCCAAGAGGTCCTGTCTGGAAGGGGAATCTTTAGAACAGCAAGAGCAAGGGAGCCTTGTAGTGCTGGCTCACTGCTCAGGGGTGAACTCTTCCAGCAAACTGGGAACGGATTTTTTCCTTCCCTTTTTAAAATAGATCACAGTTCTGTGGCTAATTATAACCCCAGCACTCCCACTGTTAGCACAGGTTAATGCAGGCAGATTTGGGGTTTAGTAGGAATAGTTTTAGTGGAGTTGGAGCTTCCACCTCAGAAAAAAAGGCTTTTTGTGTTATAACCTCACAGACCAAGCCAAGATGAGAAATGGCAACAGCTGAGAACTTCATTCCTCCCTGCTCAGTGAATTCTGGAGATGACCTTAAAGATTCTCCCGCTGATTTCTGTCCTTACAGTAAACTTCCACAGGGACAGGCAGCTGGATGGAGTGAGTTTCTTGACCTCAATTTGCTTAACCTGCTGTAGGAACGGGAACATAAAACCTCTAAGAAGGGTCAGTCCTTTCTCTGCTTGTTCCAGCTGCCCTGGTTGCCCCTGATCAAAGGGGCCCCTGACTCGAGGGCTCCAAAACCTCCCCTGAAGAGCAGGAATGGACAGTCCTACCTGAGCCAGCCCCAAGGACAACATCAGAGACATGGCAGCAAAGGGAATATCTGGGGCACCTGCAGCCTCCAGTGACCTGAGTCACTGCCCTGACACCCCAAAGAGGCACAGCCAAGGCCAGTGTCCCACGGGGATGTCACCACGTCACCAGCCAGATCTCTGCCCTGTTCACTCACTGAAGTGCATCAGTTTTACAGCAGAGAAATAAAAAGGGCTGGCCACAAATGAGACCCTGACCTGGCCTGGCATCTGCTTCAGGCCCAGGACTCTGTTCTTTGGGAAAACAGCTCCATTTACAGGGAATTTGAGTCTTAAAAGGCTTTGGTTGCATTCAGTCTGATTTGTGGCTGAACACCTGCACTTCATGGGATGCTTCAGGGAAACAGAAAGGTGTCAGTGGGCCCGTTCTCTCCCTAAACAGTGAACACAGCATCTTGTTTGACTCCTTCCCCACTGCTCTGCTCCTGTTCCCTGTGCATGGCCACAGCTGGGGGCTCAGCAAACCACAGAGAGGGGGGAGTCAAAAGGAAAGGCAGTTCTATAGGTGAGAAGAACTCCAGGGATAAGGGGTGACCCTGAAGTCTCCCCCCATGATTTAAGGCCTGGAGAAGGCCAGCTGCACACTCACCATCCCTGTGGACCCTCATGGCTGAGGCAGTGATGTCCGTGGTGATGGTGAAGTAAGGAATCCACAGATCCTGCAACACAGGAGGTCCCAATTTTAGTGAACCTGAAACCTTGCACTTTACTACAGCCCATGGCAAAGAAACAACCTCTGGATCTTTCCAGACAGAGCTTCAAACACCTGGCTGGATGGGGGAACACCCCTCAGCCTTGTTTGACTTCATGCACTTGTTTCTTACGCAAACATTTTGTTCAGAACCAAGGCAGACAAAAATCCTTCTTTCTGTTTCTTCAGTAGCATGAAATCCTTGTTCCAGCAGACTGTCCAGCACACAGAGACCTCCTCCCTCACACCAGAGGTCACCTGCTGTGTGATGGCTTTGCCTTCAGGTGCAGGGTGGGGGCTGATGGCCACTCCCATCCAAAGGGATCCAAAGGGATCCAAAGGGATCCTGAGGCTAATTAGTGCTGGAGGACAATGGGATGGGGAGACTCACCTTCCAGGTGTTCGGTTCTTATCTAGGCCCCACCACCTGCTGCCCTTGGCCTCCCCTGGGGACATGGCACTAAGCAAGACACACCTTTGGCCTCACCAGTGTGGCCACTGCACTTCACCCAACTGGTCCCACGTCATGCCCCATGCCCAGCAAGCCTCCCATAATCATGTTCTTAGGGATCAGTGTGTAACTATTCACCTCCCCAATGCCTGCCCTGCTCCCTGAGACACCACAGCCCAAGGCAGAGAGGGAAGAACACGATTTATGGCCTCTCGACTGAGCCATTGGTACCTCCTGGTGATGGGGCCAGGGCTCACTGCAGCAGGAGATGCAGACCCCAAAGCTGACACCACCCAACTCTGCAGCATTAGCTACAGGATCCTGCAAGGCACATCCCCAAGGAGATTCCAGAGGCTGAAGGAGATCCTGCAGGACCACACAGCAGGAGTGTGGAACAGGAGATACAAAAAGAATGGCCTCTGTGCTTTGCAGGTTTATCCAAGGAGAGCAGACCACAGCCAGCCCTGCTCCTGGCAGGGGAAGTTCTCATTCCTGTTTCAGCCAGGTCTCACATCCTGGAAAAAACAAATGGGAAGGTGACCTGCCCCTGCACAGGGGTTTGCTGGGGAGGGGACAGTTTTGGAAAGTCTCCATGGTGTCTGTGAAAGGGTAGCTGTGCAGGGGAAGGAGGAGGACTCGGTTGAGTAAAGTGAGCTTATGGCCCGAGAACAGCTGATCCTGCTCTGTCAGTCAGCAAAGCTGAGTCAGGGCTGGGGAGGAAAACCTGCTCCCCCAGCTCATGGGACAGGGTGTCAGGGCCTTCTGCAGCACAGCTTTGATGGGCTTTAAACTCCAGCCACACTGGGGTTGGACTCCAGGGCCAGCAGGAGCTGGAGGTTCTGCCTCAGTGCTCAGGCTGTAACTCCTGCTGTGGGTTCTGTGCTGCTCAGTGTGAAACTCTGCACTGCCACAGAGCAGGTTTTGTTTCCAGAGAGTTTCATCTTCCCAGCAGCTCTGCAAAGGTGGCAGGGCTGGGGAGGACTCACAGGTACCCAGCTGGTGTAAATGCCAGGGGAAGGAGGAGGGGTAAAGTGTGACTTTATGGGAGTACCAGGGAGAAGTTTTGGGGACTGCAGATCCCGGTGCATTGAAGCAAAACCAGGGAAACAGGAAAAGAAACCTCTCTGACAACTCCTTTCAAACCCCTGCACCAAGGAAACTAACCCAGTCCCACCAGCAGGAATAAAGACTGCACTGCTCGGGGATCCTGTCACTGGCTTTGGAACGTTAATCAAGTCTGAAACAGGACTTAACAGAATCTTGTCTGATTCCTCACACATTAACCTCCAGCTCACAAGAGCATTTCGGGGTGAGGATAAAAATTCTGGCACGGGGAATAAAAATTCCAGAGCCTGAGGCTCTCCCAGAAAGCTGGATAATTGCAGAGGAAAATAACTGCATTTCTTGAGACATTTCTTTCAAGCACCCTGTCCTTGGATTCCAGTGCCCTGCCCCTGGTTTCCAATGCCCTGTCCTGGGTTTCCAGTGCCCTGCCCCTGGTTTCCAATGCCCTGTCCTGGGTTTCCAGTGCCCTGCCCTGGGTTTCCGATACCCTGCCCTTGGTCTCCAGCGCCCTGCCCTGGGTTTCCGATACCCTGCCCTTGGTCTCCAGCGCCCTGCCCTGGGTTTCCGATACCCTGCCCTTGGTCTCCAGCGCCCTGCCCTGGGTTTCCGATACCCTGCCCTTGGTCTCCAGCGCCCTGCCCTGGGTTTCCGATACCCTGCCCTTGGTCTCCAGCGCCCTGCCCTGGGTTTCCGATACCCTGCCCTTGGTCTCCAGCGCCCTGCCCTGGGTTTCCGATACCCTGCCCTTGGTCTCCAGCGCCCTGCCCTGGGTTTCCAATACCCTGTCCTTGGTTTCCAGTGTCCTGTCCCTGGTTTCCAGTGCCTTGTCCTGGGTTTCCAATACCCTGCCCTTGGTTTCCAGTGCCCTGCCCTGGGTTTCCAATGCCCTGTCCTTGGTTTCCTATGCCCTATCCTTGGTTTCCAATACCCTGCCCTGGGTTTCCAATGCCCTGTCCTTGGTTTCCAATGCCCTGTCCTTGGTTTCCAATACCCTGCCCTGGGTTTCCAATACCCTGTCCTTGGTTTCCAGTGCCCTGCCCTGGGTTTCCAATGCCCTGTCCTTGGTTTCCAATACCCTGTCCTTGGTTTCCAGTGTCCTGTCCCTGGTTTCCAGTGCCTTGTCCTGGGTTTCCAATACCCTGCCCTTGGTTTCCAGTGCCCTGCCCTGGGTTTCCAATGCCCTGCCCTGGGTTTCCAGTGTCCTGTCCTTGGTTTCCAATACCCTATCCTTGGTTTCCAGTGCCCTGCCCTGGGTTTCCATGTGCCCTCTGAAGGACTTGCCCAGGCTGACCCTGGACTGGGGAGCCCCAGTGGCTGCAGCAGTGACAGGGTTGGTGTCACCAGGGCTCCCCCAGGAGCAGCACTGCTGGGCACTGAGACACCCACGTTCCAAGGGTTGGCAGAGAGCAAATTCCAGAGGAAATGGAAACCTCCCTTTTGGTGTCAGAAATGACAGTTCATTGTAAGTGTTTCTGCCCCTGGCTCTGATGCCAAGTGGGATGAGGGCACGTGTGTGTCTCCCACAGCCCTGGGCAGCAGCAAGGAGGGTCCAGCCTTGGATTTGAAGCTTTCACAGAGAGGGGCTCAGCCCCACCAGCCCCTCGGGCAGGACATTCCCAGGTGCTGCCCCAAGCCCTGTGGGATCCTCCCGGGAAGGAGCACTTGTGGATGAGCATCTAAACACACCCTCTGTCTGTAAGGCTGTAATTAACTCTTGTATTATTAATATCTATTTCCAGCTGGAAATCATTGCTACCCACTCGAACCCAGCCCAACCAGTGAGAAAAGATGGATATTTGCAGTTTGGCTGCTTTAAATAATGCTTGGAGAAAACAAATGTTTCCCAGTGCAGCTCCTGTGCCTTTCCCAGTCACTGCTTGCCCTTGGGCAGCTCCCAGTTCCCCCTGCCCAGTGCCAGGACTGGTTACCCTGTGCTCAGAGTGGGAATTTCACTGAAGGAATTACTGCCTTTCCTGACTGAGCCACCCCACGTTTGTCCTTATTTATCTTCTTTCCCCCTGGGAGGAAACCCTTGGCCGTGCACTGAGGGCTTTTGCTGGTGATGCTCAGCACAGACACACCAAGATGACCCTGTTGGGTGTCCCAGAACTGGGTTTCTCTCGGACAAAACCTTCCTGTGACTGCAAGGGTAGAACAGAACATGCAACTACAGCTGCTAAAAATTCCTAAGGGAGGAATCTTCTGCCTCCCAAAAGGAAAGTACAACAAACTGACTGCTGGAATCCAAAGCAGGGATGGATAGAAACGATCTTGAGTCGTGCCAGAGGAGGTTTAGGTTGGAAATTAGTGAAAATGCCTTCACTGAAAGGGTGGTCAGGAAGTGGAACAGGCTGGAATCATCACGCCTGGCAGTGTTCAAAACGTGCAGATGTGGCACTTGGGCACACGGCTGAGTGGTGGCCCTGGCAGTGCCAGGTTGGACTCCACCTGGGAGGGCTTTTCCAACCTGAGCAATTCCATGACTCCATAGAGCAGGGCCATCTGAGCTCAGAGGAGATTTCCTTCCCTGCACTGCCCCACCTGGCTCCGAGGGAAGGTGCAGAGGCTCACCAATGCCCACCTCAGCCAGTGCTGGGCAGCCCCTGGGCAGCCCCACGCCCTCCAGCAGGCTCTGCCCCACCAAAGGCAGGAGCTGCAGCCCTGCAGGAAGGGCTCCCCTGGCCAAAGAAAGGAGGGCACTGCTGGGGCTGCCCAAACACCACCCCAAAAATAACCCTGCTCTCTGGAGGGCTTAGCACTGCCCAACCTGTTTGTTTCCCCTCTCACAGCAAACTGCTATTTTAAGCCCTGTGATGATTAATCACTTACTTTCATACTTCCACTTGAGCAGGGAATGTTTGGGATTATTTTAAATAAATATATTTAAAGCCTGTGCAGTGTTGATTTGCGACACAACCTTTCATCACAAGGACTCCAAACACAGGAATAATTTGGTTAAATTTGAAAATGAGGTAAGATTGCAAAGCTACCCAAACATTCCCTGAGCCGGGTGATCTGGGAAGACAAACACTGATAATGTGCTTTACAAGCTGCTGCTGCTGCTGAGGGACAAAGGACAGGTGGGGGTCCCAAGGTGGACCATTCAACACCCAGCAACTGCAACAAAGGTCACCAAGTGCAAACCAGGACACAGCACACCCTGCCACGACTGCAGTTTCCAGCAGGCTGCTCGGAAAAACTCACTCCAGCTTCAAAAATAAAACATTTAAAAAAAAGCCAAACCCACTGGCACCCAATCCAAGCCCTTCTCTGGTGGGCCCTGGAGGTCTCTGAAGAGCTGATATGCAGCAAAATAATGATGGAACAGTCTCAGCAATTCTCCACTTGTGCTCTCACACGATGGGATCCCTTTGTCAAACAGAGGCAGCTACAAATAAACTGCAACTTATGTTTTCTAAACCCACTGAAAAGAAAGAATAGGCTCCTTCCTCCCCTTCCTATAGTCATGTAACATCACATTCCCACTTCCACCGTGTTTTCAGCCATCCCACAGCCCCAGATCCCTTATTAGCATGGAAAAAAAAGCTATTTCTGCTCCAAGAGAACACAGTGACACCGTTTCCCAAACACGAGGTGAAGAAGCACCCACCTCTATCTGCTTGTCTTTGAAGATGCTGTTGATGCTCTTGTTAAAAGCTGCTCCAGAAAACATAGAGGTTATTGGATAGGTCAGGTCTAGAATGGTCTTAAACACAGAGTTCATCACCTAAGAACAAACAAAAAAGGCATTTCAGAGGAAAATACAGGCCAGAATCCATATGAATGTGTGCATTAATGGCTGCAATTCCAGAGACATCACATTCCAGAGCCTAGGACATGCCGGGAGAACCACAAGTGTGAGTGCAGGAGGTGCAGAGGGGACACAAACACACCTGCAGAGACACAACCAGCAGCCCCTTGGGTGGCAAAGAAATGGAAAAAAAAAAGCAAAAGCAGCAGCAACTTCTGCAATGGGCTCTGGCAAAGATCCCCCCGTGCCCCAGAACCCCCGAGCAGCAGCTCAGCCTCTGCACTGGCACAGGGGGGGCACAGCTTCATCCTTTGCCTGGTTTTAAATCTCTAAAAGGTATTACGAGTTCTCTTCCCCTTCGTTGCCCTTTCCAGGGGTTCAGCAGCAAGGATGGAAAGCATAAAATGGAAACGCATAAATCCATATCAGAGGGATCCATCTCCTCTCATTTGGGGATCTCACCTGATTTTTTCTTCCAGTTAAAGGGGTTTTTTTCTGCCTCTGCACTCGGAAAAAAATTGTGCCCGGGGTCCCTCGGGACTGCAGCGAGGCTCGTTCAGTCACGGGCTGCAGAGCTTTAAGCACTTTCTGCATGTCAGGGTTGATGATTTGCTGGGTTATGTGGGTTTGGACCCAGCATTTGGGTAGTGCCACAGAAACCCAACCCTATCGGGCACCTCAAGGCACTGCAGAGCCCTTGCCCAGCACACCTTGGGCACTGTCAGGTGTGTCTCTTCCAAACACACATCCACCAGGATGCAGCTTTCATGGGTTTCTTTTTTCCCATTTCGACAACATTCATACACCTGTGCAATAACCTATCAGATCAAATGATGAAAATCCCCGAATTTATGGCATCGTGACCATTGTATTTGTCCATAAGCAGGCTATTGATGTCAAACCCTAATACATCCTAACAAAATTTGAGGTCTAATACATTACATCACAGCTAAAATGTAATAGAAGACCAAAAAACCCAATT
This sequence comes from Grallaria varia, assembly GCA_013396735.1. Taxonomy (NCBI): domain Eukaryota; kingdom Metazoa; phylum Chordata; class Aves; order Passeriformes; family Formicariidae; genus Grallaria; species Grallaria varia. The sequence continues at coordinate 111,844 of VWZG01008960.1, forward strand.
AATTGCTTCCTAACTAAATAGGGTTTCACTGGATGAAATCTTTCTCTTGGATGAAATACCTTCTCTCTCTCCATGTTCTCTATAACTTAACAAACAGTATCACAGAGACCAGGGAATCACAGCCAGGCACAGACTATGGAATAGCCTCCAAGCAGCTGTTAAAGCAGCTGTGAGCAACATCTGGCCTCGGCTTTACTCCACAATGATTTAAAGAACAGCAGGATTAGCTGCTTTTTAATATAAATATATATATAAGAGATCTGGCCAGAGAATACATGTCCAAGTCTAAAAAAAAAGATCCTTAAAAACAAGTATATGCACAGGAAATGAACACGGGAGAATGTAAAAGCCTGAGCACAACCCCAAATTTGGCCTCATTGCCCCCTTCCCTTGGGGTGTGATGGGGTGAGGCCCCAGGGCCAGGCACAGCACTGAGATGCTCCCCACAGCTCCAGAGGGAACTGCAATCAGGTCTGGGCTTCAAACAAGGCTCAGGCCTCTCACAGGAGTCAGAACAATTCAATCAGGGCAAGAGGCATTTACAAAAAGCCCTTTTATTTAATACTGGAGAAAAATCCCTCCCCCTCAGCACCAACCACTGGGTTTTCCTTGCTGCAAAAGATATTTCCCATGCTGAGCCTCTGCAACAAATGCCCACAGTGAGCTTGGCCACGGGCAGAACACTTCCAATTAACAGCTAGTCCTTAACAGCCTCATTTCTCAGAGCTAGAAGATGCCCTTTCAGCTGACGCCGATGGCCAACAGCCTGCCAAGAATAGCTGCTCCCACCTCCCATTCCCAGAGAAATCCAGTTAAAAACCACCCTCTGGAAAGGCAGTCGGAGCCTTCTGGTTCTCGCTGGGCTTCCTACCAAGAGCCCAAGGGCCATGGGCAGGGACACCTTCCACCAGCCCAGGTGGCTCCAGCCCCATCCAACCTGGCCTTGGACACTTGCTGGGATCCAGGGGCAGCCACAGCTCCTCTGCCCAACCTGTGCCCCCTCCCAGGGATGAGCTTTTCCCTAATTCTTCATTAACTTCCCATGGATTTTCCCTCCTACAGCTCCGCTGCAAGATGAGCTTTGGTTTTAAACAGAACTTCAAGCCTAAAATCTTTTCTAAAAGCACCTTCAGCAAGGAAGGGATGAGGTTCTGCTCACAGAGCAGAAGGACAAGAGCAAACACAAGAGGATTTTCATCTCTGGCTCTTGTGTTTTTAGTTGCAGAATTGTGGTAAACTGGTGTCAAACCCCAGGATTTTTTTTAGTGTTCCTGAGCATAGCAAAAAAAGCAAAGGTATGGGAAAACTTGTTGCAAGAACGAAAAATCAAAACTGATCCAATTTTTTTTTTTTTTAAACTGCTCCAGAGAGCATCCAGATTTTCCTTCAGTGCCTCCTCAGTGTTCATGCATAAAGTTTTAATGAAACAAGCAAAGGAATTCACACAGAAAAAGTGTTAAAGACAAAATCAAAACATAACTCAGGGCAATGGTTTCAGTTAAACAGCACCACAGGGATGGATTTATCCTGAAGGCAGGAATTACAGATCATGGAAGTTCAGATTTAAAGGTAAACTATTAAGAAATTTAAGAGTTTAATAAAATCAGAAGGAGTCCAAGACACCATAGGCACCTCTGAGTCAGGTAAAGGAGACGAGCAGCTGAGGAGGTGCGTGTTTAAATCAGATTTAGCCATCCTGTTAAACAGAATTAATACTCATTAATGTATCACCTGCTTGCCCATGAGCTGACTGATCCCTGCAGGGTCCCAGCAGGATGGTTGGGGGGCTCAGCTGGGCATGCCAAAGAACAGCCACCTTGGGATCCTGCAGGCAGCCTTTTCCCTGAATCTCCCAAATTCCAGGTCCAGTTTAGGGTTAATTGCACCACCCCAAAGGACACAACTGAAATGGGAAATATGAACCAGACCACTACATGAAAGATTTTTTTTGCAGGTTCTCTGCAGCTCATGGACACCCAGAGCAGGTTCTCTGCAGCTCTTGGAGGGTACCCAGAGCAGGTTCTCTGCAGTTCATGGGCAACCAAAGCAGGTTCTCTGCAGCTCATGGACACCCAGAGCAGGTTCTCTGCAGCTCTTGGGCACCCAAATCAGGCTCTCTGCAGCTCATGGACACCCAGAGCAGGTTCTCTGCAGCTCATGGACACCCAGAGCAGGTTCTCTGCAGCTCTTGGAGGGTACCCAGAGCAGGTTCTCTGCAGCTCATGGACACCCAAATCAAGCTCTCTGCAGTTCATGGGCAACCAAAGCAGGCTCCCTGCAGCTCATCAACCCCAGTTTAGACACAATAAGTTCCTGTTCATTAACATGCGACCTGTAATGAACCACTGAGTAATTTTGGATTCCCTGGGTGTGTTGGAGCTGCTCTGGCTCCTGCTGTGCCTGGCCCAGAGCTGAGCAGCCCCGAACACTCTTTCCCCAGGGCCTGGAGCAGGTCCTTGCTGGTCTCTGCTCAGGATGTCCTTCCCAGCCCATCCTGCCCGTTCTGTGCCCACCCAGCCTGGCACCTGCTCAGCCCAGACCCTCTGTTGGTTTGCAGGGCTCGGAGCTGTTGTTGGACATCAATCCTGGCACAGGAACCAAAGCAGAGTGTGGGATGAGAAGTGATTTGCACAACGTTGCACCCACTAATGATCCTCTCCTTGGCAAAGGGACCGTTTGGGGGTGTCCCACCCTCCCCAGCAGCCTTCTCCTGAGCCCCACACGCTGCTCCTCCACGTCCCCAATCTGTCCCCAACCCGCAGCCACGGGGGCTGTGGGTGGGAGCATTGCCTGGAGGGCAGAGAACAGCAAAGCAACAGATGGGGCAGACCAAGAGGAGCAGCTGAGGGGGCTCAGCCTGGAGAAAAGGAGGCTCAAGAGGGACCTTCTCACTCTCTTCAACTCCCTGACAGATCCAGGGTGGGATTTGGTTCTGCTCCCAGGGAACAGGGACAGGAGGAGAGGGAACAGCCTCAAGTTGCACCAGGGGAGGTTTAGGTTGGGTATCAGGGAAAATTTCTTCATTGAAAGGGTTGTCCAGCCCTGGCACAGCTGCCCAGGATGGTGGTGGAGCCACCACCCCTGGAGGTGCCACTTGAGGACATGGTTTAGTGGTGGCAGTGGCAGTGCTGGCTGGACTTGAGGATCTTAAAAGTCCCTTCCGATGGTTCCATGACTCCATGGGGAGCACCAGGATCCATCTAACAGCAGCTTGATCTGACCCAGCTGAGGCTGCTGGTCCTGCCTCCTCGTGCCCTGGGCCAGCCCAGCTGCCTCTGGAGCTGAGCCAGATGGGAATGCCATGGTAGGGAAAAAGGAAACCCAAAGCACCTCCCAAAGTGCAAACACCAGGGCAGTGTGAAGGGCAGAACCTCATGGCTGCAGCCTCAGAACCCCCACCCACGTGGTGCCACCACAGACAATGATGGGCATCAAACAACCCCCATCCCACCCAGCCACTCCTCATTCCCACTGTGGGATGCTTTTTAGCTCCTATAACCATGTCCCCTGCAACAGCAGAATATTCCATTCTTTGTGAAATATTTATACTCTGAAATATTAATTCTCCAATTAGAAAACTCAGCAATCTGCAAACAGGAAAGCTTTGGCTTGTTTGCTCTACTGGTTAAATTGAGGTACAGAAGATACACAGAAGTAATAAATAGTAACTAGTCTGATTCAGAATTTTCACATCCCTCTATATTTTGACAAAAGAGTAATTTAATTCTTTGCTGCTTCACTTGGTCCAGAAAACTCATCCTATTAAAAATACCCCTTCTCCCAGCCCCAAGTGTACCACTAGAATTTTGGAAAATACCAAACCCAGAAATAACTTCAGGACAAACCCAGCATTTAGTTTGATGGGTTAAAAAGACAAATAAAAAAGATCACAGTCAGCTAATCCATCCCACTGAAGACAAACCCAAACTGCCCCCAGGTTGAAAGAGCCAGGCTGCAAGAACCTGCACAAAGAGCTCTCAGGAAGAACCCTCACCAGCACAAGGCACAGCTCCAGAGGGGCAGGATCAGCAGGTCCTGGAGCAGGGAATGCTCAAGCCTGGCTGAACAAAGGAGCTCCCAGGGCATCTCCTGCACAGCCACCACCTCCCAAGTGGTCCTGGATGGCTGTGATGCTGCTCTGGAGAACAGCAGGAATGGTCCTGCAGCTTCGGGAATTCGGGGGTTACCTGATGGGTTTGTCACCTCTCTCACACTTGTCCCCTTTGAGTGGCTCTTCCAAGAATGCCCAACAAACCCTCTCTGCAGTTCCCCCCAGTGTTGGGCTCAGGGAGAGGAGCCCCTGTCCTTACTCAACCTACAGCTGCTGCAGCACAAGAAGAGCCACTGATAAAAGGATTTCTAGTGCCCCAAACCCCCCTGGACATGGGCTGTGATCTTGGAGAGAGGGTTTCGTGGCTCTCTCCAATCTACATTTTGCTGCACAGGCTGTTACCAGTGGGAAGGGCCTCAGGCAGAGCAGGCTTTGCTCTTGTCATTCTCAAACCCCTGAACAGTTTCTGGGTTGGACGTGGATCTGTCAGAACACTCATGAAAGACCGCAGGAAAACCCATTCTTCATTAACAAGATGAAATGTTTGCTTTCACAGAGGTCATTACCCCTTCTCCTTCTACATATTTGCAGATTTCAAGGCTCCAACACCTTGAGCAGCCCAAGGCTGGGAAAAATTGCCTTTTCCTCTCTGAAACGTTCTCTGAGCTTTGCAGCTTTTTGGTCAAAACTCAATCAATGGATAAAACGCCTTCATTTCACCTTTAACCACTCCTGGGAAAAGCGAGTGTGATTGCAGCTCAGAGCTGCAATGCTGGGAAGGGAGCTGGCTTGGATGGGAGCACAGCCCTGGGAAGGCCAGGGACCAGCTCTGCCTCCCCTCCTGCACGGGAGACCTGGCAAGTCAACAAACAAGAAGGGAACTCCCTGGAAAAGAGGAAAATTCCATGGCTGTAGCCTGGAGCTGGGAGAGAGGGCAGCCAGCCCCCGGAGTGCTGGGGCTGGCAAGTCCTTGCAGGGAGGTGTCAGCACACACTGCCCAGCTCAGGGGCTGCCTGTGAGCCTCTGGCAGTGACCAGCGTGGGCAATGAAGTGCAAGGTTAAAGCAGTGCCTGACACAGCTCAGTGCAGCTGGGTTTGTGTCCTTAATTCCGAGCCTACTCCAGCTCTGTGACTCCAGCAAACTGCTCTGGATCACAAACAGTTTCTGCTTTGGGTGCTTCCCAACCCAGCAAGGCACAGGCAGTTCTGACATAAAAAGCCCCAAATCCACGTTCCTGCAGCAAACAGTGGCAGGGAGGTGATGAGAGCCCACAGTGCCCACCAGCACAGCATGAACACGCCGGGGCTCCAGTCAGCATTTCATACCCCAGAGTGTCCTGCCTGCAAAGTGAGTGGCACCTGGAGGGGGACTCTTGGTCAGGGGCCATCGTGGTGGGACAAGGAGTGATGGGAACAAATTGAAAGAAGGGAAATTTCGGTTAGATATTAAGAAGGAATTGTTCCCAATGAGGGTGGGCAGGCCCTGGCACAGGTTGGGCAGAGAAGCTGTGGCTGCCCCTGGATCCCTGGAAGTGTCCAAGGCCAGGCTGGACAGGGCTTGGAGCAACCTGGGCTGGTGGAAGGTGTCCCTTCCCATGGCAGGGGTGGAATGAGATGGGCTTTAAGGTCCTTTCTCACCCCTTAACATCCTTGTTTTTATGATCTGATCAGGACACAGTACACTTCATCTCAAAGCCATGGTCAGAAGGCACCTGGGAGACCTCAACAGTGTACATGTGCCAACCACAGGCTCCTATTTCCCCCTAAAACCTGAGATCTAAGCTGAGCCAGAGCTTAATCTGATTTAGAAAATTTCCAGTGTAGCTTCATTTTCAAGAAGAAAACCTACAGGAAAAGGTGGTTTTGACATGAACAATACAAAGCTGTAACCAGCAAACCTCAGGAATAACACCCACCTTCACCTCCAGCCAATCTGGACCAGTTTCACCTGCTCCTACTACAGCTCTTCTCCAACATCTTACCAATAAATAAAACCAAGGCCAGGCTGGACGGGGCTTGGAGCAAGTGGGGTAGTGGAAGGTGTCCCTGCCCATGAACAAGAGGAGCTTCAAGGTCCCTTCCAACCCAAACCAGCCTGGGATTCCACGATAAAGAGATTCACCCACTGAAGTCACTATTTAGAACAACCTTCCCAAAACTTGGGTTAACTAGGAACACACATTTTTGTTTGCATTAAATACTGAAAGCCAAGAAGTTCTCCTGGCCCAGAGTCTCAGCACTGTGAAGGGCAGGCAGGCCCAGGGATGGCACATTTGTAGTTAGTTTAGGGAAGGATCACCTCTGTCCCTGAGCTCCACTGCCAACCAACAGCACGGCAGAGAGAGGGAGAGAATCACACAGGAGAGAAACACATTTGTTGAGAGTCAGAAACACATTCCAGCATCCAAAAAGAGAAGGCAAAACAAAGGCAACCAGAGGTGAACACAGTGGAGCAGCAGCATTGCCAGTGGGAGTGGGGTTTGTGCCTGTACAGACTCTCATATTTAAAGTAGCAACCAGCAGTTTCTACCTCTGTGCTACATTCCTGAATGGCTGAGCTAAGGATAAGATAGCAACTAGAACATTTTATTTGGGACTCACCTATCAGGACTAGAATAACAATACCCATTGTAGTCAAAACAAGATAGAAGACCCATGAAGTTTGGAAAACCTCCAACCAGGGGAATGTGATGTGAAGAAGACAATGGTGAAGAAGTAAAGGGGTCCTGAGACCCCCGACTCAATTCTAGGAAGGTGTGTAGAGGGGCAGAGCTGATGGAGGCTCTGGGGGTGGCACCAAGGTGGGACAAGGGTGGATGGCCCCTGGGTTGGACCTAACCTTTAGTTCTGATAATTAAGCAGTGTTATAAAAACAGGAATCCCCTCTGTGGCGTGCATGTGTCAATATACTTTTTAGCAAAGAACTCCTCTCTGCTTTACCCTAATTACATTGCCTCGGAAGTTTTTTGTCCACATTTTAGGCAACGTGGGAGAGGGGCACAGGCAGCACCCTGTGGTGGGTTCAGTTGGGGAGGGAAGGGCACAGAGAGCACCCAGCAGTGGGTTCACCACCCTGGGGAGGGAAGGGCACAGAGAGCACCCTGTGGTGGGTTCACCCAGGGAGGGAAGGGCACAGAGAGCACCCAGGAGTGGATTCATTCACAGAGGGAAGGGCACAGACAGCACCCAGCAGTGGGTTCACCACCCTGGGGAGGGAAGGGCACAGGAGCACCCTGTGGTGGGCTCACCCGGGGAGGGAAGGGCACAGAGACCACCCAAGAGTGGGTTCACTACCCTGGGGTGGCTCCCCGTGCCTCCAAGGAGGGAAGGGCACAGAGAGCACCCTGTGGTGTGTCCACTCGGGGAGGGAAGGGCACAGAGAGCACCCTGAGAGGGGTGCACCCGAGGAGGGAAGGGCACAGAGACCACCCAGGAGTGGGTTCACCTGCCTGGGGAGGGAAGGGCACAGAGAGCACCCAGNGCAGTGGGTGTACCCGGGGAGGGAAGGACAGCATCACCCACACTCACCATGGCCCACTGGCGGGCTTTGATCCTCATCTGGTTGTAGCTGCGCTCCTCGGCGTAGAGCGCGCTCATGAAGGCGCCGATGGAGGTGCCGCCGACCATGTCCACGGGGATGCCGGCCTCGATGAGCGCCCGGATGACACCCACCTGGGAGCAGCCCCTGCGCCAAGGGAGGAGAGGAAAGGGGAGAGCCACCGTCACAGGAGCACTCATGGAAAGCGCTGCAGGCGGGCACGGCGCCCTCCGAGGGAGCGCGGAACGCTCCGGCGGCACCATCGGCCCCTTCCCAAACAAACCCCAGCGCCAGGGACAAACAGGAGAGCAGGAATCTTCACGGGGACACCACCACATGGCCTGGCTTTGGCATGAAAACAGGGAGATGGGAACAGCCAAGATTCAAGCCAGGGTAGGCGCGAGGGGAAGGGTAACGTGGCTTTGAGGGAGCAAAATCCACTGGGATCCTTCCAGAGGAGCCGGGAATGGCTGGATTTCAGAGCTCTGCCCACGAATTTCTTGTCCTGACTCTCCTCAGAAACTCGGCCAGCCTGGGATCATGGCACAGGGCAGAGTATGGATTAATAACCAGTCTGAAGATGGAAACGAAGAGCAAGAGGAGACAAACAGAGGCTGAGTCTGCAGGGGAGGAGGCAATGATTGAGGATGAAACACATTCCCTCAGGAGAGTAAACGTATTCCTGGATTTCAAGAAGTGCAGGAGCAACTCGGAGCAATAACGGAGTCGAGTGACCCTCAGTGCTGATGGGACGAGAGGAAAACAGAGGCAACAAAGCCCCTCCAGCACTGGGCTCTTGTCCAGCCCTGCTCACATGGATTTGGGAACCACTGCGAACATTCTGTGGAAAATATTAACCTACTGGTCAGTGCGAGTTCAAGGGGTAAATCAAAGTAAGCAGAATAAAACAAAACACACCCAGGATGGACCAGCATTTGGAAAACTGCAAGCGAGCTCACACTTCTCCCCAGAAGAAAAGAGCAGAGTTAGGAAACAACAGAGGGAAACACAAAAGATGACCAGAATATGAGAAGGACTCCACAAGAGAAGGAACTCAACTCAAATTAGTGACTGGAGAAGACCTTGAGTGATGGGAGACGTGCAGGGCCAGCAATGATATCACCATGCAGAGATTTTAATGCAAAGGAAAGAATTCACAGACAGGTGTATGGAAAGCACAAATTGGGGAAACCACTGTTACCACATGCTGAAGAGGTCAAATCACAAATGGATTTAAACGTGGAAAGGATGAATCAAAGGTACCAGGCTGTCAGTGGCTCCTAAACACGACAAATGGGAGGTGCAGGCTGGTGTTCAGGAGGCTCAGAAGCTGCTAATTGCTGCAAATACTCATTTCTGAAGCAGTCTCTGCTACCCTCCATCAGAAATGGGAGAGCAGAGGTGGCACATTTCACGTGATCCTATAAACACTGATCAAATCTGATTTTCTACCTCCTAATGGGAGAGGGATTCCTGTCAGAAACAGAGGAACTGCCAGCACTGGCCAGTTGCCTTCAGAGCAGTCCAAAATTACAGCCTCTGCTTTCAAATGCTTTGTCCAAAGAGTACAAAGCATTTTGATTAGTTCAGCCCACCTGGATGGATGCTTTGCAGTCTAAGCCATCCAGCAGTAAAAAAATCTTCCTTTTCTCGTTTTCCTCCCATTTTCCTGTCCCCTGTTTGCTCCATTTCCACCCTCCTTCCCCTCGCTGTTTACATCCCATAAATACTTGCTAACAGCTGCCAAGTCCACCGTAGGTGTCATTTGGCTGAGTTATGCTGAACACATTCTTTCCATCCCAATAAATCCCCTCCAGCTGCTGAAATGCCCTGGGCCAGGTTCAGGGTTATCCTGGTGTAAAGGACTTCCATGATAGACACGTGCAGGTTAATCCAGTTAATCCTGGCTCAGTTGGTTCCCCTCTCCAAATTCTCCTTCCCCTCTTCTCCCACTGCTTTTTCTGATAAGATGCCCTGAGTTAAGAGAATTAGGTTTTCATCCTGCCATTGTTTTTAGGCTTCTGGAGTGCAGCTATTTTTACCCTCTGCTGCTCATGCCTGGCAATTCCTGCTGCCTCAGCCCCAACGTTCCAGCAGGGACCAGACCTCTCCCTACCGACCTGCTCCCTGGAAACAGCCCACGTCATGTGGGGCTCTTAAGACATCTCAAGTACCTTAAAGCATTTCCTACTTGCAGGACAATTTTAAACCGGCCAGGACCAGCCCCAGACTGGATTCCCTCCCTCTAACTGGTTCTCCTGATTGATGCATCCACAAAATACGTGGGATTTGACGTGATCCCTCTGGATTTGTTCCTCCTCTGCTGCGTGATGCCTTTGAATGCGTAACAAAAGATCATTATTATTTGTATTGGCGAGTCAGCCCCTCCATGCTGAGCACCCACAGAGTCCCTGCCAATGTCCAGCTAAGCGGGTGACAGCCCCAGGTCTCCAGCAGACACATCAATCCCAAAGCACCGACCTGCAGGATGGGAATCCGAGTCCTTTTCCTGCTTGGAAAGGAACCTCCTATAAGCTGCCAGCCTAGATTATGTTTTATTTATACACAACCACAAAGCTGATTCTTCCAGCTCTGGCACCCTGAGCAGGAGCATTCATGGGGGAAAGTAAATCCTGGAGAAAGGCAAATATTCCTGAATCCCCTTAATTTCTCCAGGTACCCCCCCAGCCTCCTGAAAGATATAAATGGGTTTTTTCCATCACTACCCCAGCAACACGAAACTCCTCAACGACCCCTCCCAGCTGGTTCTCCCTTGGATCCAGATCCACAACCACAGCCAGGCTGCCAGGGGAGCCACGTGCCAGGGCTGTGCCAGGGACACACATCCCACATGCTGGAGCAACCCAGAGAGCATCCCGGGGAGCATCCCGGGGACCAACCATCCCAGAGAGCATCCAGAGAGGATCCCAGAGAGCATCCCGGGGAGCATCCCAGAGA
>VWZG01008960.1:122433-145174 GCA_013396735.1 Grallaria varia
CCGCAGCGAGCCCCGCGGGCAGCCCCCCGGGCAGCAACCCAGAGAGCATCCCAGAGAGCATCCCGGGGAGCATCCTGGGGAGCATCCCAGGGACCATCCCAGGGACCAACCATCCCAGAGAGCATCCAGAGAGGATCCCAGAGAGCATCCCGGGGAGCATCCCAGAGAACATCCCGGAGAACATCCCGGGGACCATCCCAGGGACCATCCCAGGGACCATCCCAGGGACCATCCCAGAGAGCATCCCAGGGAGCATCCCAGGGAGCATCCCAGGGAGCATCCCAGAGACCATCCCAGAGACCATCCCGGGGACCATCCCGGGGACCATCCCGGGGACCATCCCAGGGACCATCCCAGGGACCATCCCAGAGAGCATCACAGAGAGCATCCCAGAGAGCATCCCGGGGTCCATCCCAGGGACCATCCCGGGGACCATCCCGGGGACCATCCCAGAGAGCACCCCAGGGAACATCCCAGAGAGCATCCCAGAGAGCTGGGATGGGCAGCTCTCAGGCTGCAAATGAAGAGGAAGACAAGCTGAAGCCAAGAGCTAGATTGGCGTTAGCAGCCAGAGTACCAGTGCAGAAAAACCCAAGGATTGTGCACTTCTTGTAATACCAGGCCAAATTTCACAGGGGACTTGTCCTGGTTCAGGGCAACATGTGAAAATACAAGTGTTGGGCACAGGGAGCACAAAGGGAGATCCCTCATGCAGGGCTGTACATGCCCAGCAGTGCCAGGAAGGGACAGGGAAAACCTCCAGGTGCCTGGATGACATGGAGCTGAATGCCATGTATTCCAGGGGAAAGGAGGGACAGGGGAGTCCTATTAAATAGGAGGAAGGAGCATCCCAGAGAGGGGGGGCACACAGAGCTGTCCTTCACCTCAGAGCTGCCTGAAGGGGCAGCAGGATGGAGCATCTCCCCTGACAGGATTCATGCCAGTCCCAGGACAAGGATTCTTGGCACCGAGGACAGACGACTTTCAAATCATTTGCACCAGACCCCCAAGATTTGCCCAAGAAGTGCAGAAACTCTTTTCCACTTTGTCTCACTCCCTAAGCCAGGCCTGATCCATCGGTGCCCTTTGCAGAGAGGGCAGAAAAGGCACCAACCAGTTGGAGGTGGAGCTGGAAATCAGAGCCAGGCTCTGTCCAGAGCCCTGCCACTGCCCCAGCCTGCCCTGCAAGGCTCCCTCTGCACTGCTCACCAACTTGTGCTCAATACACTTCAAAAGCCTCCAAAAGCAGTGCTGTACCTGTCAAATTCCAGGCACACCTCCTTCTTCACTACACAAAGAAACGAGCACAAAGCAGGGAGAGGATTCATGGGGTTGGAGCCCCAGATGCTTCCCCAAATCCCACAGCCTGGCACACAGAGCTCAGCCCTTCTGGCAGAAGGTCTTGCAGGAAAATTCCTGCTCCCGAAAGGAGCCCTTGCTTTCATCTCCTGGGGAAGTGCCTCTGGCATGTGACATTGATGCAGGAAGGCCAGAGCACAAGTGACACAGGGGAGATGCTCCACGTGCCAGCTCTGCACGTGCCTGCAGAGCTGGGTCAGACCCAGCTCAGAAAGGAGCAGCAAAGACAAGGCATTCCAGACTGAAGTGCCAGCAGAAACACAGGCTGTGCCCCCTGCCCTGGCCAGGGCTGGGCAAAACCCCACCCGGACAGAACCACAGCCCTGGCACCAAGGCTTTGCCCACCAGCCACATTTAACACACCAACAGGATGCTGACTGTCAGCATGAGAAAGAATAGCCATGACCCTGGGGACAGCCAGAGGGGACACTCGTTTTTCAGCCCAAGGGAACAGCAAAGCTGCAGCTCAACCCCCTCCTAAGTCCTCTTCAGCTTCAGGAAGGAAGGCAAAACCCATCTCTCCTCCTAATTCATTCAGCAGGATGAAGGAGACCTCCTGAATGCCCTGAAGAGATGCCATTCCCTTTGGTTAAAACAGGATTCAGGTCATGGTCGGTGCCACCAAAGCCCCCCTGGAGTGGACACAAAGTGCCCTGCACCCCCTGCCTGGTGTGGTTACCAGGCAAAGGAGGGAGAAAAAGAGAGAAATTGTCCACTAAAGCTCAAAAAATCTGAACAAAGGCACCCTGAGAAGCTTAAAAGTCCTGAAGCAAAAAAGCTTTTCCCTCCTGAAGAGCACTGAGTGAGCCCAAGGTGGGTCACCCAGGGTGGGGACAGGGCTGGGGCACCTCCAGTCCCATCATGACAAGAAAGACACAGAGGGGCTGGAGCATGTCCAGGGAAGGGAACGGAGGTGGGGAAGGGGCTGGAGCAGCAGGAGGGGTTGAGGGAGCTGGGGGGGCTCAGGCCGGAGAGAAGGAGGCTCAGGGTGGACCTTCTGGCTCTCTGCAACAGGAGACGGGAGCTGGGGGGTGGTCGGGCTCTGCACCCAGGGAAGAGGGACAGGAGGAGAGGGAACAGCCTCAGGCTGGGCCAGGTTGGACATCAGGAGGAATTTCTTCACGGAAAGGGTTGTCCAGCCCTGGCACAGCTGCCCAGGGCAGGGGTGGAGTCCCCATCCCTGGAGGGATTAAAAGCCCTGTGGATGTGGCATTTGGGGACATGGTCAGTGGTGGCCTTGGCAGAGCTGGGGAACAGTTAGACTCAACCTTGGAGGTCTTTTCCAACCCTAACAATCCCATAATTCTATGAATATGTCCATTTTGGAGATGTGCCAAAGTGGTGTCTTGGACAACCATTCCCCCAACTCTGCTACCAGACCCCTGGGAAAACTGAAGGTGTCAGCACGTCCCAAAAACCACCAGGTCTGGCAATTCTCTGACCAGGATCCCAAAACTGGAGCTGGTGATGAGTCTGCAGGTCCCAGAGTAACAGGCACAGCTACAACCTCTACAGAACCATCAGCTGAGTAACGCCTTGTGGGGTGGTGGTTGTGGACACTCCTGAGTGTCACTGTGGAGGAGCTCGTAGTGGTGGGGAAAGGAGAGTTGGATGTTGTTTGGATGAAGGGCTACAGAGAGTGGCACCAGGAGAGGGGAGGTAAGAAAAAACCTCTTTTTGATATAAGCAGCAGCATTTTTTGGGGTGCCCTGTGGCTGATTCTGGCACTGAGTAGCTCAGCAGCAAGCATGCTACAAGTTGCACCTGGATTAATTCCAACTGGCACCTCCAGACCTTTGCAGCTGCATCAACACATCCAAACACCACCTTGACATCCAACTCTGGTTGTATCTTCCCAACAACATTATTTCCCAGCTTTCCTCATCATAAAACTTCCCAGCATCATAAGTTTGCCAAAATAATCACAGTGATGATCTGCCAGCCCCAAAGGAGAGCAGAAACCAGGGCCCTGCACTTCTGCTCCTGCACTCACAGGGAGGCTTCCAGTCCTGACAGCACTAATTGATTAATTAGCTAAGCACCATTTCTAAACTAAACAGAGGGAATAATCCCACGTTAATGGGTTCTCATCCCAGCATCCAACCACCAGCAGGACCTTTCCCAGCAGCTACCCTGGAGGAACCTTTCACCCTCCCAGTGTCCAGAAGTGCTTATCCAGAGGTGTGAGCTCTCCCTGTTTTCCCCCCATTAACAACAGTCTCATGCCATCCTCCCACTTAGCTTTGCCCTCGGATTTCCCACCACCTCCTTAAGCCAGAGCTTACAGGGAGGAGCCATTTCCCCTTGGCCTTGCCATGCTGCAGGGATCCCACACTGCCCCTGTGCCAGGCAGGCACATCCAGCAGGAAAAGCATCTCCCATTTATCCCAACCCCAGTGAAACCACCTTGCTGCAAGAAAATCCACATACAATATCCTTTTATAGCCCTGAGCTTGTTTCTGCTTTACACATTCACTTTAGAACAAGCTTTAAACAAAGGGATTTGTGCCTGACACAGAAATAAATGAGCAAAAGTTGCTCAGTCCTTCCAGGTCTACCAGCCCAGGAGGGAAGGGGTATGTGAAGCACTGGAGGGGAGAAAAAAAAACACAAAATGAAGTCAAATTACAGAACATGCACCAGGGTTTGTGTTTTCTGATCCCAGCTGGCAGCAGCACGCTCTGGGAAGGGCACAGGAGGAGGGAAGAGGTTGAAAGACAAACTGCACCCGGGTGGGGATGTCACACAAAATCCCCTCTCTTACTCCGAGCCAAGAAACAGCTCCATTAACTGCAAAGAAAGATAATTCTTTGGAAAACAAATATATCCCCCTTCCCCCACTGCTGGGAGACTTCTTTATGAAAAATCTTGCAAGAACCCATTTCGAGCACAACATCTGGAAGCTGCAGAACTCAGACCTTTAGGGAATGTGACTGTGAATTTACTCAGAACTTCTCCAATCTCCTGTTTCTCAGCAGGAAAGCTCATTGCCCAGGTGGGGGTTGGACAGAGACTCCCCAAACTCCCAGCAATGCAAGAACCACAGTCCTGAAGGCACATGGCCTTGTCAACAGAGCATTACAACTGCTCCGTGGCAAGGGCTGCCCCCACCAGGGAACAGAGCACGTGTTTGTTCAGCTCATCAAAAACAAAATGCAAAACTGGCACCAAGGGCTGAGCCACAGCCCCACCAGCTCGGTTTTAATTTCAGCTGTTTAGCCAAGTGCTGCTGTGAATAAATGAGTTTGGTGGCTTGAAGACTGGAGATCAGGGCAGGAGAATCCAAATTACTCGTAATTAATTTTTAGGGTTTTCTTTCTTTTTTTTTTTAAGCCATAACTTTGAAGGAGATGACTCCCAAGCTCCTGCTGCTTGGAGGGTTTAATAGAAGCCACAATAAGCTCCAAGCTGGGTGGCAGATGGGAGCAGATGAGCAGTGCCACAGATGCTGCAGAGGGCAAAGAGGAAAAAGCTCTGGGGCAGCCCAGGGGATGGTCCATCCCCAAAGGAGTCACAGCAGAGCCTCTTGGGAGCCACCAGGCTGCAGCCTCTTCCCCAGCATGTGCAAACAGAGAGCCTGAAGCCCTCCCAGGAGCTCCCAGCCGTGTCTTGGGAGGTTTGCTCGACGACAGCAAACCCTCAGAGCTCACTGATTTACTCCTAAGAATTGGTTTTTGTTTGTTCCAACAATTTACTCTAGAGCTGACCTGGGTAAGACTCAAATCAGGTACCCAAACATAAGTTATCCTCGCTCAAATTAGGCAAACAAAAGTTATCCTCATTCAAATCAGGCAGACAAACATAAGTCATCCTCATTTTTCCCAAAGAAGATTCCACTTTCCTTACCTTCCTCCTTCAGTCCCTACCAAAGCAGCAAAGTTAAAACACCAAGTCAAAGGTGTAATTTCATCGTTAAGGATAAAGACTTTTGCTGCCTTTCTGTTATTTTACCTCCTGAAATCTGGTTTTTGAGAGACATGGGGAACACAGGAGCCTGACTGCATGGCTCACTCTGGAACTCAGCTTTCCATCTGGTTGATCTGCACGTGGCCATGGATGTTCCACCCGTGACAAGGCCACTTCTCCAGGCACCTACAGCAGTAATTACAAGATCTGAAGCCACCAATCTGAGCTTCAAAAAGGGGCATCACACAGAAAAAAATCCCCTGCACCGTGCGCTGAGACACAAATACTTCTCTGCACATGGAAAAGCCCTATGAGAGGTCACCAAAGAGCTCCCCCTCCTCGGAAAGGCTCCCAGCCCAGCCCAGGCTGCTGGTGATGGAGAGGGAAGGCTGGAGGCTGCAAAGGCCACCAGGATTAACCTCGGGGCTGCCAACCTGCTGCCTTTCCAGCATCAGGAGACAAGCCTGGCCTGGGCTACAAAAGGATTGCTTTGAAGAATGGGAATTGGAGGAAGGATATTTCAGGTATTCAGGGTTTGGTTTTTTCCATGACACAAAGCAGATTCAGCCCCTTTTGTATCATTTTGACACTTCCCTGCTGCAGAAATCCTGCTTCATCAGCTGTTGCTGGGCACTGACAGGCTGCACATGCTGCACACCAAGCTTTCTTTTTCCATTTAAAATAAAGGGAGAAGCATTTTTCAAGTTCTTTTCATAGTTCAGTTTCATTTCCTGCAACTTTACAGCACTCTGGGGATGAGGAATGGCATCCTTTTAGCAGCACATATTCTTCAAGACCCGTCTTGCTACAGAAGAGGAAAGCAGAGCCCGTACGTGCCAGCTCAGTACTTTGAGCAAGCACTTGGAAATGAAAGAGGAATTTCATGGAAGCTGTCTGGCTGCATCAGGGGAAGAGAACAAAAGGACAGGAATTGCAAAAAATCCCTGCTCTTATCTCACATAAGCAGCAATTGGGAAATGGTGTGAACTGAGTGCGGCAGGACCCAGTTTGAGCCAGGCTGGCTCCAGGCAGGACTGCCAGGCACAGGCTGGAGACAGGGATGTGGGCCAAGCCCAGGCAGAGCCCAGCACCCCACACAACCTCCCCCAGCATGGGGCTGGAGCCAGGGCAGCCCTGCAAGGTCACACATCCCACCTCCAGCCTTCCCACGGCACTGGGAGAGCAAACACCCAGCTCCCAATCCATCAGCCCCCGGCACATCCAACACAGACAGGGACCTGCTGGCTCCCATCAGAGCATCCCTGCAGGGTGGCAGGAGACACCAGAGCTGGCATGGCCCAGAGCCAGCTGGGGAGGGCAGGGTTTGCTTGGGGGGATCCCTCCTGCCCAGAGCAGGCAGAGGTGCCCACAAATCTCAGCAGCCCCTGCAGAAACCTCAGCCAGGTCTTGGCACTGCACCCCGACAGCACAAACAGGGTTACCAGCAGGTACATGGAAGGTGTACCCTGCAGGTGCCTAAGTCCCCTCTGCTATTCCCCTGCCTCCTTCCTGAGCAGTTCAAGGCAATCCAGGGAATGCAGGTAACCAGCAGCCTGGACATTCCTCTGGAATTCCTTGTGCTGGAATGAAGAACTAACTACATCAGAATAACCAGAGCAAATTCCCCAGGCACATCCAACCCACAGGATGAGAGCACAACTCCCTATACATTCAGTGATAACAGGACCCTCTTAAAACCCCAAACTACTCCTCCTGATAATGGTTTATCCTTCTGTTCCACCCAAGTGCACCAGAGCAAACTCCAAAGGGTGACGTGCCCGGCTGCCAGAAAGAGATGGCAAACACTGGAGGGCACAGTGAAAAAGTCTGAGCCATTTCCTGCAGCTCCTGCAGGTTCATCAGGAGCTGAACCCCAGCCCTGGGAAATCCTGCCCTCTCTCCAATGATCAACTCCCCTGGCACCCGGAGCACCCCGGAGAGGCAGGGGCTGCTCTTCCAGAGCCCTCCTAGCCAAGGTCAGAGTGAAGAACAATGGTTTCAGCAAGGACTTTGTTTCATAATTTACTTCAGGACAAACGTTTTCTCAGACTATGTTTCTTGAACACTTCAAAAAAGTATCGCAATCAATAACCAATTTGCAAACGTGGGGCAGTCCTGAAGTTCACTGAACGACCTGGAATGACTTCAAAGCCAAGTGCAGTTCAGGTGACACGTGGGGACAGCCCTGGTATGGCAGAAGCAGTTGGCAAACTGCATTTTTTTGGGTAATAATTCCTTGGAGAGAGGACCTGAAAGCAAAGACTGAGAAAGGAACTGAAGGGCCTATGTGAAGAAGACAAGAAGGAATGAGAGTGGAGTAAAAAGAGTGCAAAGGGAAATCTTAGGGCTTGGATGTGTTAGAAAGGGAAAGACTGACAGGCACAGCCAGGCAGGAAAGGAAACAGGGGAAATAGGTTGTATGTGGTCTAGATAGGAATGAAAGTGTGGAGAAACATTATTAATCAAGTTCTCAAGATAACAATATTATCCTCCAGCACAAGGAACTGGCCATACCAGCATTTGGACTCCAGAGACCCCTCGTAGATATATATATCTACATATATAGAAGGAAGCCTGTTCAACCTCAGGAGACTGAAGGCCCACACCAAGACCCTCAATCACCTTGTCCGGGAGCTTCTTTTTGCTGACGATGCCGCCCTCGTTGCTCACACAGAAGCAGCTCTGCAGCGCTGAACATCCTGCTTTGCAGAGGCTGCTGAGCTTTTTGGGCTGGAAGTCAGCTTGAAGAAGACAGAAGTTCTCTTCCAACCTGCACCTCAGGAAGCCTTCCATCACCCCCGCATCACCATAGGTGAATCAGAACTCAAGTCAGTCCAGCAGTTCACCTATCTGGGAAGCATTGTTTCCTCAGATGGTAAGATTGACCAAGAGATAGACAACAGGTTAGCAAAGGCCTACAGTGCCTTTGGAAGACTCTATAAAAGAGTCTGGCACAATAAACACTTGAAGAAAAGTACCAAGATTAGTGTCTATAAAGCCATTGTGCTGTCCACTCTTTTATATGGGTCTGAATCGTGGGTCATCTACCGCCGCCATCTGCGTCTCCTCGAACGCTTCCATCAGCGCTGCCTCCGCACTATCCTGAACATCCACTGGTCTGATTACGTGACCAATGTGTCTGTCCTTGAACAGGCAGCAGTCACCAGTATTGAGGCCATGCTGCTGAGAACGCAGCTGCGCTGGGCAGGGCACGTCTCCAGGATGGAGGATCACCGCCTCCCTAAGATCGTGCTCTATGGTGAACTTGCCACCGGCTGCCGCAAGAGAGGAGCCCCAAAGAGGAGATACAAGGACTCTCTAAAACAGTACCTCAGCCTTGGCCGTATTGACTACCATCAATAGTCCACTCTGGCCTCCAATCGGGAGGCGTGGAGACACACCATCCATAACGCTGCTGATTCCTTTGAGAACACACACAGAATCAGTCTGGAGGAGAAAAGACAACGCAGAAAGAACCGTGCCTCACCAACACCGCCTATGGAGACTTTCTGCTGTGCCTTTTGCAACCGGCCTTGCCTATCTCGCATCGGCCTCTTTAGCCATCAGCGCGCTTGCAGCAAGCGTGGGGAGAGCCCTTCCCAAATCTTCGTTCGCGAAGCCAAGCCATGATGATGATGATGATATAGATATACACACACAAACACACATATATATATCCCTCATACCCTGGGGTGCCCCTGCTCAGTCTCAGTCCACAGTAAGTTTTGAACCCAGCAAAGGAGCTGAAAAACATTTGCTGTGTTCCAATACATGAGGAACATCAAGAGCCCAGGAAATTCCCATAAGCTTTTCTTTTATCCCTTCTGTAATCTCTATATTGAGCATGTTTAGGATCCCAGAGGGAATGACACTGCTCAGTCCTTCCTGGCAGGGTTTTCCAAGGCTGCCTCTGGAGGCACCTTCAGAATTCAGGCAGCACATCCTCCCCTCTCTCCCCGCATTGTTGGGGGTGTTTGGGGTCATGTTTAAGAGCTCAAAAAAGCAACTCCCCTCTTGTTTCCAGTTCCCACCTGGTATCTGAGGTTCAGCAATTGCTCCTGTGATTATGATCCTGCAGGACCCACCATCTCCACTTCAGGCTCTGCAGCTCTGCAGTGGCAGCTTTAAGACATGGCCATGCAATTCTGCCACTGCTGGGGGGAAAAGCCTCCTGCCATTAGTTCCCTGATGCAGCTGAGGAATAGGAATTAATCTCCCTTAACTGCTGGAACCGAATCTGAAGCAACTGCCCCATAAAACTCCACTCAGTGTCCCCAGGAGAGTCTGTTATTGCCCAAGATTCACTAGGCAGTGACATTCTCTGTTCAGTCTTCCCTATTTTCTTTCCCTGTGTTTCCCTCTGTGTCTGTGGATCGTGGAGCAAAAGATGGCAGTCCAGGAGGGATCTCAGCTCCCAGGGCTCTTCTCCACAGCAGCAGGGCTGGAAAACACACCTTCCCATGCTGCCACTTGGCCTCGGTCTTTGCAGAGTTAAATCCAGCCCCCAAAATTAGAGGGGTTCTTCCTCCCTTGCAGCACATTGCCCCAGCAAGTCCCACCATTTCATGGCCACGGTACACTGCTGAGTATTTAAATATTCATTAATTTAGGCAGCTCGTCAAGTTTTCCTTAACGAATTCAAGCAAGGGAAAGAACACAGTGACTCCAGGACTTCTCTCAGGAAAAAAAAAGCTGATGAGAATTTCATATGAGGTGAAAGAGGAATTTCTGTCGCCCACAGTGGCCTCTCCCCAAGCACTGCAGACCTGCCCCGTGCAGTGCAAGAAGGGAAAGTTTCTCACAGTTCAGAGGGAAAAATCCAATTAATTAGGAAGCATCGAGCAGCTACATGACAGGGTAAGCACCAAACCTCATCTGGGCTCAATTAGCAGGAGAAAAGGACACAATTAAGCAAGAGCTGCCCCCAACCAGGATGGGACCACAAGGGCTTTGTGTGTTTTAAGGCTCCTCCCCAAGTTAAAATAACAAACCAAACAGAAAAACAAATCAACCCCCAAAACTTCTCAGCATCTTCATTAAGCTTTTCTGACTCCTCACATGACCACAGCGCAACTTCAGCCTCTGCGTCACGCCAGATTAATTGCTGGGGGCATAATTAAAACACTACGAGAGTAGGCACGGAACAGCAGCAACTCCCTGTGCCTGCTAAAGGCAGCCAGGAGAGCCCCAGTCCACCTGCAAAGGCAGCAGAGGAGGAGCTGAACACCCCCCAGCACAGCTCTTCCTTGCTTTCGGGTGTTTCCCACGGATAGGGCAGGTCACCAACCCCCAGACTCGGTTCCTTTTTGAGGAGGATGAGCAGGGAAGCACCAGAGGGTCTGTCCACACGCAGGAGCTCCTCATCCACCAGCCAGACTTGCAGAAAAGTTCAAAAGTTCTCCAAACGCCCGTTTCAAGTTTTTCCTCACATTATGGGGGGAGCTTTTGGTCAATTCTTTCCCACCAGGATTGCCCAGGGACACAAAGGGGCCCAGTGGGAACCCTGCCCATGGGCTGCCACGCTGGACCCAGCCCTCAAATCCACGGTGGTGGCACATGGACCTTCTGTGAGCCCCTGGCACATGGTGCAGGAGCCCAGGTGGACACCTGGCCAAGGCAACAAGGGCGTCCACCAGACACAGGGAGCTCCACAACAAGATGGGCAGAACTTGCTTCTCCCACATTGCTGCTTTTTTTACCCTCCCTTTTCAGAGAGTCAGAGCTGGAAAGAAAGAAGAAAAGGCAGAAAGAACAAATTGCTGAAAGAGGCCAAGCACCCCAAATAAAAAGAGTCAGCAAGAAAGACGTGTGGAAAAAACCAACCCTTTGAGGTGGCAGGAGCTGAGGTGAGATAATGAGTTTGAGGAGAAAACTAATGGGGCAAAATGGAGAAATGAAAGGGTGCCCTGATGAAATTATCTCCAAATATCCTTCAAGAGCAGCTTCTCAGGGAAGGTTTAAATCCTCTGCCTGAAGGAAAGGGCAGTGGAGAGAAGGAGGGCACGGCGGGTACGGGCTGGCAGAGGGTTCTGGCAGCACCTGAATGTATTGGCAGCACGAAGGTGCAGCTGCCTGTTAGTGCAGACAGCCCTTCCCAAAAGGAGGTGTCACTCCTTATCCCAACAGCCCTTCCCTTCTCAACAGGCACATCCCATGGATTTGTATCACGGGCTTCCCTGCGGGCACAGCCTCCCACAAACCCCCAGCCTGGGACTCCTGGAATGCTCTGGATTTTCCCACCGTGCCCACGTGGAACAGGCAGCACCTGCACTCCTGGAACAGCCACACCAGCATCAACAGCAAAGCCTGGGATCACTTTTGAGAAGGCAGGCACAGGGTGGGAGTGCTGGGGTGTCTCCGAGGGGCAGGAATTGGATTCCGTGGTCCTCGTGGGTCCATCCCAGCTCAGGACACTCTGTGGTTCTGTAACAGCACAATTCCTTTTTTCTCGCAAAGCCTGAGGGATTCCCAGATACTCCTGTATTAATTATTGACTTCCTATAAATGTTAGTTTTCCAACAGCTTTGCTAAGACAAGCACAGCAAACCAAAGAAGGGGTGGGCTGTACGTGGGAGGGCTAAAGGTCAGGATAATTGTTTATGGGAGGGTTTATCCCTTTGTTGCAGGGCTGGATGTGTCACTATTCTTACAGCTACATTTCAAAGGTACAATTTTTCTAAACATAAATCCCCTTTCCTTCCCTCAAGCTCCACAATGTTTCTAACTGAAATTAAGTTAGTGCTTAACAAAAGCAAAACACTGTAATTTTAGAACCGTATCACTTCAAGTTGTTTTATTTTTATGCTCACAAGAGAAAGAAAACCTTTAGTTGCTCTGAGCCTTTTGTCATGACAAAACCACAATGATAATTACTGGGAAGCTGCTGTTGGTAAAACCTCCCAATCCGACTGTCACTGGGAAGCCAGACAAACATTCCCAAAATAACAACTAAATACTTGATATTACTGGAGTCCCAGGACGTGACACCTTGAACAAATACCCCCCTCCCTGACAGTGTTTGCTCTCTCTGGTTGTGTGACCAGCACGATTCATACTCTGAGAACAAGGGGGGAGGTGATTTCATGTAATTATTATCCAAAGGCCACACTGACTCAACAGTCTGTGCAGGGAGCCATGAAGACGTTTTTAGTTAGAACAGGCTTTAATCACAGGATGGTCTTAAGCACCTGGTTCCTAATCTCTTGAAGTTCCCTTGTTAACAGAAATGGGGAAATCTAAGAGCTCACTTTGCCCTTCCAAAGGCAGATTTTAGAGAGTTCAGAGTAATTTTGTCCTTACCCTGGCCTTAATTATACTCTCACTTTGAAAACAATCTTTTAAGAAAACCAAATCTTTTATCTAACCACAATTTAGATGATTATTCAACGACAAATTCTGTACACCTGCATGGAAAACACAACACTCCCAGCATCCATGTGCCAGCCTGGACCCCCTGAATGAGCATTTTAGGCCACAGAGTTTCAGAGAAAGAAGAAACATCATATTTATCCCCTCTGCCATTTAAGCCTCTCCGAGTGCCTCACATTGCACAGATACAGGAGGGAGCAGCCCAATGGCTAATGCCATTGCTGAGTGGGTGATGTGCATCCAGAGCCCCCAAAGCCAACACAGCAGCAGCCCTGCAGAGAAGGACAACACAGGAGCAGCACAGGCTCAGTGATCCTGCTCTTCCTTACCTCGGATCCTGCCCATCCGCAGGCGGGAGCTTGCAAATTAAGTAGCAGAATAAAAAAAAAATAAATAAGTAGCTTGGCAAAAATTACAGCTGTGTTTAGAGAAGGAAGGAAGGGAACGAGCAGCATGTGCAGGAGTGCACACATTTTAGCAGGACACAGCCCTGGGCAGGGGCAGAGACATCACCTGGTGACACAGAACAAACCACAAGTGCTTTGTATCTGTTGGTGAGAAGCCTCCTGAGAAGCTCAGATTAAAGAGAACCTCCCTCCTCTGCCCTGCTTTGTGTCCCCACGGGACAGAGCTGCTCTGGGAGATGAGATCCTGAGCTCAGCTCAGGGGAGGCACCAAGAGGAAGCAGGATGAAGGTTCCTGTGCACCACTGAAGGGACAGCCAACCAGGGGCTGTGCCCGCACCAAGAGACCCATGAGGACAACTGGGACAAAGGACCTCCAACCTCCACCACTCCCCAGAGCACGTGCTGGCCCGGAGACAGAAACGTGGCATTTCCATGGACTTAAATACACAGGCTGTGTGCAAGTTATGGATCTTATTTTTGAGAGCTGTATTTCAAAGCACTCCTTTCAAGCAGGGCTTCAACAGCACAGTGGTGGAGACAACGAAGGCGGCGCTCGCTTGAGACAAAGGGTCCTGTCTCGACATAAAGCTCTCAAAGGAAAAAGAGGTTCCATAGAAAAATGCCAGTAATTATTTCTAAAGCTCGCTGGGGATTCAGCTGGAATTCTAATAGTGTGTTCAGCACACACCTTGTCCTCGTGTCTGCAGAAATACACTTTCTCTAAGGTGAGGCTGTCAGAGTGTGGGTACCTGGGCCTTTGGGGGACTACACAGATGAGAACATCCTCCATTAGAGGACATAATTCCTCTTACTGCTCAGACTTTGAAGAGCTTTGGGGGCCTTAGAAATATTGTGAGCCACTTTCTAATAAACGAATCCATAGAGGACAAAATCCATAGTGGAGGCCAAGAGAAAGAAGCATCATGTCCAGTGCCCTGGTCACCTTCTGGTATTAAACTCAGCTTATGAGAGGTCTCAGGAGGTCACAAACACTCCTGACCCTTCTGCAGAACTCCAGCACAAATCCCCCAGCACGGTAAGTTTGTGCAACAAAAGCAACCCTCAGTTTCTCCCCCAGATGCTGCTTGTACAACAAGTCACAGGATACCTGTTACCCCGAGGGATCTGGCACGGGGTGCCTGCTATCCTGAGGGATCTATCACAGGACTTCTGCTATCCTGAGGGATCAGGCACAGGATGCCTGTTATCCTGAGGGATCTATCATGGGATGCCTGTTATCCTGAGGGATCTATCATGGGATGCCTGCTATCCTGAGGGATCTGGCACGAGATCTCTGCTATCCTGAGGGATCAGCACAGGATGCCTGTTATCCTGAGGGACCTGGCATGGGGTATCTGTTATCCTGAGGGATCTGTTATGGGGTATCTGTTATCCTGAGGGTTCTGTTATGGGATGCCTGTTATCCTGAGGGACCTGGCAGGGGATACCTGTTATCCTGAGGGATCTGTTATGGGATGTCTGTTATCCTGAGGGATCTGTTACGGGGTATCTGTTATCCTGAGGGATCTTTTATGGGATGCATGTTATCCTGAGGGATCTGGCAGGGGATGCCTGTTATCCTGAGGGATCTATCATGGGATCTCTGCTATCCTGAGGGATCTATCACAGGATGCCTGTTATCCTGAGGGATCTATCACGGGATCTCTGCTATCCCGAGGGATCTGGCACAGCATCTCTGCTATCCTGAGGGATCTGGCACAGCATCTCTGCTATCCTGAGAGATCTGGCACAGCATCTCTGCTATCCTGAGGGATCTGGCAGCGCCCATGACAGCGGGACTCTCAGATCTGGCAGCAACGCACCAGCACACACTGCTTGGGGTTGGAAGGGACCTCAAAGCCCACCCAGTGCCACGGGCAGGGACACCTCCCAGCCCCCCCCAGGCTGCTCCAAGCCCTGTCCAGCCCCAGGACAGGGACCTACCTGGCCCCTCCGCCGCCCAGCACCAGCGCGATGGCGTTGCCGGTGAGCACACGGGCCAGGCGGGAGAAGTCGGAGTGGCGGTCCGGGGGCTTCTGGAACACACGGTCGTACATCTCGACCTGCAGGAGAGGCACGGCAGGGTCACACCACAGGCAGGGAGGGGACAGCCAACAACAGCCTGCTGAAAGGTGCTACAAAGGTGAGGGGACCGGAGAGTGTCCTGCGAGGGACAGTGGGGGCTGCTCAGCCTGGAGAAGAGAAGCCTGAGAGGGATCTCATCAACATCCATCAGTGCCTGCAGGGAGGGGGCAGAGCAGGGACCAGGCTCTGCTCAGGGGGCTCAGCCATGGCATGAGAGGAACGGGCAGGAACTGCTGCCCAGGAGGCTCCACTGGACAGGAGGAAGAACTTCTTTGCTGTGCAGTGACCGAGCACTGAGCAGAGAGCAGAGAAGGTGTGGGGACTCCTCCCTGGGGATATTCCAAACCCATGTGGACACAATCCTGGGTGACTGTTCCAGGGGACCCTGCTGGAGCAGGGAAGTGGGGCTGGGTGACCCACTGTGGTCCCTTCCAGCCTGCACTTTATTCTGCTCCAAAGTGGATATCTGTTCTTCAGGGGAGCAGAGGCTCAACGAGCCACCCAAATACTTCCAGTGATCAGATGCATCTCTCAGTCTTTTAGAGCTGCTGGGAGAATTTAATGGCACTACAGTATTTCCTTTGGAGCTGTTTCTTTCTTGACAGGCATTTGAAGTTCCTGGGAAACATCCCAGGCTGCCTCTGCCTTACTTTTGGCAAACACGGGGATCCTCCCAATAAAAAGGACTCTATGGCATGGACACACCTTTCAGTGTGACTCTGAGATAGTATTTACTGCCTTCAGGGTATCAAAAAGCCAAGTATGCATCCATAAAAAATCATGGGCGCCTCATCCCTGTTTCCTGTATTAAACTGAGGTCAAACAGATGTAAAGAGAACACTCTCTGCGTAAGAGCCCATTGCACATCAGAACAGCACACGGAGCATCATCACCCCAGACCACTTCTGACCCATGAGGGACAGCAGGGGAGCAGCCACCGAGACAGGAACCTCTTACCAGCTTGGGCAGGCTCCTTCTGGAGAAGACCCTGCGTGGGCAGTGGATGTGGAGGTGAGCAGAGCACCAGCTGCGCATGTTGAGCCATTCCACGGTGCGGGAGGGGAGAGGCCCATCCTCCTTATGGAGCAGGATCAGCTGCTTCTGGGCCCTCACTGCCGTGTTCTCCAGCATCCTCTCCAGCTGCAGCAGTGATGGACACCAGAGGAACGAGGGGTCAGGTCCTGGATGCTCCAGTGTCAGGTATGACATTCACACACGCATCTCAGCCCTACTGCCACCCGAACCCCCAGACAGCTCTGCACTCTGAGAACCCCCAGAAAGGACTGATACAGACAAGGACACTCTTAGCTGGGGGCTCACACAGCACACAGAAGTCTAAAATCAGACAAAGATCCGAATCTGAATCCAAACCAGACCACAAAACGCACAGCACACAGTGTGTTCATGCAACCTGAGATGCTTCCCAAGTCCTGCTCAAGCCTACAAATGTTCAGAGTGTTTTCCTCTTTCCCTTCCCATCAGTTCACTTTTTCCTTTTTGTATTTCTGATTTTGACTTGTTTCTTGCTGCAGACAACTGCCGGCAGCTGCTCTGCCTGTGCTTCCTCCTCCCACACCCAGGCAGGAAGAGCCAACACAGAGGGACACACATGAAGGCTGCACGTGGGACCAGCCCAGGCTCTCTGGAGTCAGACTCAGCACTTCACAATCCTAAAAAAACCCCTTATTTTTAAATTTCTTGCAGAATTTATGTGCCTCGTCAAACTTTGGTAATAAAATATAAAACTAATAAAAATAGGTAGTAAAGGAAAAAAATTACAGCTTACAATCTGTAATAAAATGTATTCAATTATTCATACACTGCAATTTAGATCCACTTTTTCCTGGGCACACACATCCAGCCAGAACAGAATTTCTCTTTCTGCAGACCCTGCAAAGAAATTCTGGGCAGAAGCTCAAAGCTTCAAAGCCATTTACTTTTGATTTACCATTGGCCAAAACGACTCTTTGGGGGAAAAGAACCTCACTGGAAACACTCCAGCGTGAAACCTGCCCTTCCAGAAGGTTCTCAAGTAATTCTTTTCCCATTCCTAGCACGCATTCCCCAGGAATATTCCCTCCTTTACGCTCCACTTTGGTGCCAAGCCCAGGGATTGCCCGGGGCTGCCAAGAGGGGTGGGGGCTGCCAACCTCTCCCACAGTGGGCTCCTGGTCCCCCAGCCCCACGATGAGGATGCAGTCAGCCTGGCGGATGCAGCGCTGGGTCCAGGGGGTCAGGGAGCTGTCAGCCTGGTACAGCACGATGCGGTGGATGTCCTCCTGCTGGCCCAGCCAGCTGGTCAGCCTGTACTCGTGGATGCTGGGGACAGAGCAGGGAAACACGGGGTTCACGTGGGGTCACAGCTCCCCAGGGAGGAATCTTACACGTCAGCATAAAGTCTGAAGGGCCCCACATCTCCTGCTTGGCCGGTCTAAGGGTTTTATCTGCTCCCATCTCCAGGCTCAAGCTTGCTTTGCTTCTCCAATATCTATCCCATCACACACATACAGGAAGAAAGGAGGATGCAGTGATGCCTCACTTCATTCCATGGAATCCTTAGGAATGAGCACACTGTGACCACTTGGAGAAATTCAGCTTTTCCAATTTCACAAGTGACAAGGTGACTGTGGAGAAAAACCCACCCATGTTTGAACCAAATACTTGTCAAACATTAGTCACAGAATCACAGAATACCCTGAGGTGGAAGGGACCCACCAGGCCCATCCAGTCCAACTTCTGGCCCTCCACAGACACCCCAACAATCCCACCCTGTGCCCCAGAGGATCATCCAAACCCTCCTGGAGCTCTGGCAGCCTGGGCAGTGCCCACCACCCTCTGGGGGAAGGACCTTCCCTGAGATCCACCCTGACCCTGCCCTGGCACAGCTTCATGCCATTAACTGTCTCCAACACTTGGATGAGAACGCCCAACAGATGTTAAAACAGGATTTTATTCCCAAGCTCTGTGTATTTGAAACCAGCTCAGAGTCCTCCTGTGCCTTCCCCCGGCAGTAACGAGGGCAGGTACCTGTCGAGAGCAGCAGATCCCAGTCGCTGTTTGATGTTGTCACTGGTGAGCAGCAGGGCAGGACCTGCAGGAACAAACAGGGAGTTTCATCTGTCAACATCTGTCACTGAACTCCTGACAAACTGCGTGGAGAAAACTGCCCAGAGAAGCTGTGGCTGCCACACCCCTGGAAGTGTCCAAGGCCAGGTTGGACGGGGCTTGGAGCCACCTGGGCTGGTGGAAGGTGTGGAACAAACTGAGTTTTACGGTCTCTTT
This sequence comes from Grallaria varia, assembly GCA_013396735.1. NCBI lineage: Eukaryota > Metazoa > Chordata > Aves > Passeriformes > Formicariidae > Grallaria > Grallaria varia. The sequence goes on from VWZG01008960.1 coordinate 140,841, forward strand.
CAACCCCAACCAGTCTGTGGTGCCACGAATTTCCTTCAAAGACGATGCTGGATCGGTGCATTGATCAGGGCTGTTGGAGGAGAAAGCTGGCACAAAGTCCTCACAGAAGTTTTCACACTTATCTGTGATAAGAACATTGTCCTGTTCTCCACATTCCCAGAGCTCTGCTGGTGCATCAGACACAACACGCCCTGTTATCCCATTCCTCAGGGTCACACAGGATCACAGAATCCCAGACTGGTTTGGGTGGGAAGGGACCTCAAAGCCCACCCAGTCCCACCCCTGCCATGGGCAGGGACACATCCCACTGTCCCAGGTTGCCCCAAGCCCTGCCCAGCCTGGCTCTGGTGACAGTTCCCACCCCATCCAGCCTGGCTCTGGTGACAGTTCCCACCCCATCCAGCCTGGCTCTGGTGACAGTTCCCACCACAGCCACACATCCACAAACACAACATTCAGAACATCACAGACCTTTTACAACCACAGAAAGCCCAGGAATCTGGTTTCAAAGCTAGGTGACATCCTGAAATACAGAGTTTGTCCACCCTGCATGGAACCAGCTCCCCAGAGGAATCCTTGAAACTCTCTGCAGCAGAACTGCTTCTTACTCAGCACACCACCAGCAACCCACACCCCAAAGGCTCCCAAACCTGTAGGACACAGCGGAACTCCACCAGAGAAAGAGGTACACACATATCTGGCAACACCCTTAGATCTGAGTTGAGTTTTGTTGCTCACAAAGCCTCCACTTCAGTTTAATTTCCTTATTAGCAATTCCATTCCAGCAGCGGTGATTTGTGGTGGAGGCTGCAGAGTGACTGCAGCTCAATAACAAAGGAAACCCAAGAAAACTTGAGGGAATAACTGCACACCTAAAGAAAACATCACCTGTCTCTTACGGAGAGAGAAACTCACACTCACGAAACATGACAGCTGCTTTGTAGTCATGTTTTCACAGCGCAACCCTCCATCATTTCATTAATAAAAGAACTGAAATCCACGTACCAAATAACAAAGCACTTCATTATGTGAGGGCTCTCAAGGCAAGGCTGTGATGCCTTCAGTGAAAGCCAAGGAACAACACGGGGAAAGAGTCACAATTTCACACTCAGATGTTCAAACCCCACAATTATAGATTGGAACTGGCCAACCTGACCTTCAGGGCCAACTCAACCCCCAGTGCTGGATTCGTTCTGCTTTAACCGACTGAAGTGCTGGGCTTGAAAAAGCTCACAAGTGTGATTTTTCATCTTGCATCTTCAAACACCCAAATAGCACTTGCTCTTTCTTACACTTCTGATGAAGGAAGAGCCAACAGGAGTGGACAAAAATATCCCATAAGCAGAGACCGAAAGATAAAAAGTAAAAGCTGGTGAGAAAGCACAGAAAAGAGAACGATTTTAGGGTAGAATTTCACTTTCTCATCCTCCCAGTAAAGGTTCTGGAACTTGGCTCCTGTGAAAGCCACAGGGGCCAGGCTGAGGGAAGGAGCTCAGCAGCACTTCCAGAGCAGACCTGCTTCCACCTGCCCTTCCCTCCTCCCTCTGCTGCTCCCTGACCTGGTCAGCTGCAGAACAGCCTCGGGCAGGGCCTTATCACCTGGTATTGACCACGGGGAGAGCCTTTGATCCCCTTCATCATTCCCTGCCAAACAGCTGGTCCAGCCCAGCTTGGAGTGGTGTGGTAGGACAAGGTGGCACTGATGGCACTGCGGGTGACAAAGCCATGAGGAGAGAGGGCAGGGTTATCACCAGTGTCCTCTGATGTGCCCTCGGCGAAAGGGAAGTGACATGTACACCAAATATCCCTCCAGGATGTGACTTCCAAAGCTTTCTGACAGCCGTGGAAGTTTGGCAGGCAAAGGCAAACAGGCAGCAAGGCCACCTGAGCTGGGGAATCCAATAAAAATGTCCAGGAGGAGAGACTGAGACCAACAGTGAGGAGGGAAGAGCCCAGCTGTGCTCCAGGAGGAGACTGAGACCGACAGTGAGGAGGGAAGAGCCCAGCTGTGCTCCAGGAGGACATTCTGAGACCAACAGCAAGGAGGGAAGAGCCCAGCTGTGCTCCAGGAGAAGACTGAGACCAACAGTGAGGTGTTGGGAAACTTCTTGCAGAAAATGGACATACGAGCGACCTCAGTGCTTTAGGTGCAGTTATGCTGCCAGGCCTTTAAGACTGCAGTGAGAAGCTGCTTGTAAGAAGCCTCTGTGGAGATCAACAGTGAAGAAGAATGTAAACTTAGAGAAGCTGCAGCAGAAGAACTGAAAAACAACGGCACAGAGAGAAGTCACAAGGACTTTATTTTACACCAATAGAGTTGTGTGTTATTGGCATTAACCAGTCCCAGGGTGGTTTGCAGTGTGTGTGCAGTGTGTGAGCTCTCTGGGTTATTGAAGGGGTGTTTTCACAACAATAAACGGCATTACCTTGATCATATTGGTCAGTTCGTGGTGTCCATAAGTTTCCCTCGCAATAATGAGGAGGGAAGGGCCCAGCTGTGCTCCAGGAGGACATTCTGAGACCAACAGTGAGGAGGGAAGAGCCCTGCTGCGCTCCACCTCTGCCCTGGGCTGTTCCCTCCCTGCCCCGGGCACTGAGACCCTGCAGCATCCACAGGGGAGCCCCCAGGGCCCCAGAACTAAGGGGACATTGAACCCAGGGGACAACGCTGAGCCTGGGGGACAACGCTGAACATAGGGGACACCACTGAGCCCAGGGGGACAACACTGAGCCCAAGGGACATTGCTGAGCCTGGGGGACAACGCTGAGCCCAGGGGGACACCATTGAACCCAGGAGACAACACTGAACATAGGGGACACCACTGAGCCCAGGGGGGACACCGCAGAACCCAGGGGGAACACTGCAGGGGACACCACTGAATCCAGGGGACATTGCTGAGCCCAGGGGACAATGCTGAGCCTGGGGGGACACCACTGAATCCAGGAGACATTGCTGAGCCCAGGGGACAACGCTGAGCCCAAGGGACACTGCAGACCCTAGGGGACAACGCTGAGCCCATGGGGGGACAATGCTGAGCCCAAGGGACACTGCCAACCCTAGGGGACAACGCTGAGCCCAGGGGAACACTGCCGACCCAACGGGGGACAATGCTGAGCCCGGGGAGACACTGCAGACCCTTGGGGACAATGCTGAGCCTGGAGGGACACTGCAGACCCTTGGGGACAATGCTGAGCCCGGGGAGACAACGCTGAGCCTGGGGGGACACTGCAGATCCTAGGGGACAATGCTGAGCCCGGGGAGACAACGCTGAGCCTGGGGGGACACTGCAGACCCTAGGGGACACTGCAGACCCTTGGGGACAATGCTGAGCCCAGGGGGGACACTGCAGACCCTTGGGGACAATGCTGAGCCCAGGGGAGACAACGCTGAGCCCAAGGGACACTGCAGACCCTTGGGGAGAATGCTGAGCCCGGGGGGACAACGCTGAGCTCAAGGGGACAATGCTGAGCCCAGGAACCTGCAGCCAGAACACCTTTCCAACAAGGTGAGAGGCAGAGTTTGCAGAGGTGGAGTGAATCTTCCTCCTCACCAAAGGTGACAGCAGCTTCACCCAGAGCCCCTCCACTGGGGGCAGCACGTGCCCGTCAAGCACCACAAGAGCCTTGGAGAGGTCCATGGCTTAGAAATCATGTTCACCTCCCTCACTCTGGACTTGGAAAAGCAGCAGTTCCCAGAACAGGACACAAACAAGGGTGCCCAGACAGACTCTGGGTGTGCTGGCTCGGGAGGAGCCTGCCCAGGATCCCATCCCAGGATCCCATCCCATCCCTCCACACACGGGTGGCACGGGACAAAGAATCCCAGACCTTTCCTCATTCCCAGCACAGAACACGGTGATGCTTCCAACAGAACCAACTCTGTTTTGTCTCAGAAATACCAACCATCTGCTCTACACCCCCAATTTCTTGCAGGCTCCCAATTAATGGATCATTAAATAACCCTCCACTGATGTGATCGAGAACACCAACATATGTGAGCTCAGAAAACAGAACGGCCAAAAGTGTTATTTAAACTCAACTGCTGAGAGCAACAAAGGAATGAAAAAATATCATTCTCATCTCTGGAAGTGTCCAAGGCCAGGTTGGATGGGGCTTGGAGCAACCTGGAATAGTGGAAGGTGTCCCTGCCCATGGCAGGGGGTGGGGCTGGATGAGCTTTAAGGTCCTTTCCAACCCAAAGCATCCCAGGATTCTGTGATGGTTTATTGTGAGGGATACTCATGGACACCACGAACTGACCAATACGATCAAGGTAATGCCATTTATTGTTGTGAAAACACCCCTTAAATAACCCAGAGAGCTCACACACTGCA
>VWZG01008960.1:151537-164276 GCA_013396735.1 Grallaria varia
AGGGGGGGAAGGGGGAAGGGAGAAAAAAGGGGGGAAGAGGAAAAAAGAGAGGAAAGGGGGGAAAAAGTGGGGAAAGGGGGGGAAAAAGGGGGAGAATAGGGGAAAAGGAGGGAAAGAGAAAAAAAATATGAAAAACCCAAGAGAATGCTGCCTCTGCCTAACAGCAGACACAGGCAGGCTGCAGACCCCCAGCCCTGGTGCCCCATGGCACGGTGCCCGCCGAGGCCATCGGGGCCAGGAGCTGGGCTGGCCACGGGGCAGGGACACGCCTGGCTGTGTTTTCCCACAACACTTCCCTCTTCCCACCGCACCGTCTGCTCTGCCTTGGCAAGAGCTGCAGATGCCAAGGGTGCCCAGAGCCTGCCAAGCAGAGCCAGCTCAGGAGAAGCAAAGAGAGGAGGAGGAAAGGCCAAGTGGTGCCACCAACCCCTCCTTGGCACGTTCCTGCTGCTTTCAGCTCCAGTGATGTGGTTATTCTGACCAGCCCATCGACCTGCTCGAGTTTCTCTCTGTTTTATTTCCAGGCTCCTCGTGCTGTCACACACCAAACCAGGCTGGCAGGGATCCCTAAGGAGTCCCCATTGGCAGCACAGCCCCAACAGGGATCTGGGCTCTCTCGTGGATACAACATTTCCCTGCCACCTCAAAATAAGAGGAATCTTCTGCCACGAGCTGCAGACAAATTCAGACTTTGGGAGGTTAAAGAGTTCACACACCAACAGCTTCACCCAGAAGCTCTATCAGCAGAATAATCAGTGCCAGCTCTGACACCCACTAAGGTCAAAAAGGAAATAACCCACAAATGTATGTGGTCACAGCCCAAGCACCGTGTAAGTTGTGCTTTTAAAAATGATGAGCCACGAGCAGACTAACAATTCAGCAAAGGACTGCAGGAGACTCACTCAAGAGACCTGTGACAGTGTGTGAGGATGAGAAGAGGATGTCCAGACTGCAGTAACAAGTGCAAACTGAATTCTGAACTAAATACAAGGGTTTGTGAGCAACTGGAACTTGCACAAGCAGCTCCATCGACGGATAAAGCAATTAATGACTCAGCTGCTCGCTGAATACAAGGGTCTATGAGCATGAGACAGACAAATAAGCTGGCAACCAACGAGACAGCAATTTCAGACCACACTCTGGCCTTGCAGTGCCAACCTGGATCCCCTCCACAAGCCTCCTCTGTCAGGTCCTGAGCTCAGCACTCCCTGTGCTACCCCCATAGGAGAAAACTGGGCGAGAAACCCTTTGCTGGGGGAAATTTTGCAGTTGAGGAGGCCCCAAAGGCTCTCAGAGATGAGCTGGAGGGCATCAGACTGCCAGGCAGTGCTGTGGGACGTGTCTTGGGAGTGCTTGGGGCAGCCAAGGACAGGGTCAGAGAGGCTGCAGAGCATTTCTGAGTCGTCAAGACCATGAAGTTTTCCACTAAAATTAAATGCACGGTAGGGGTGGGAACAGAGAAACAAGAAGTCATGACACAGACTGACCCTGAACACAGAATCCCAGCATGGTTTGGGTTGCAAGGGACCTCAAGGATCATCCAGTCCAAACCCCTGCCATGGGCAGGGACACCTTCCACCAGCCCAGGTTGCTCCAAGCCCCGTCCAACCTGGCCTTGGACACCTCCAGGGATCCAGGGGCAGTCGCAGCTTCTCTGGGCACCCTGTACCAGGGCCTGCCCACCCTCACTGGGAACAATTCCTTCCCAACATCCCAATATCCCTGCCCTCTGGCAATGGGAAGCCATTCCCCCTGTCCTGTGTAAAACTCCTTCTCCCTGCAGTTCATGACCCCTGAAGGCACTGGGAGGCTGCGATGGGATCTCTCCAAACCCTCCTCTCTGCCCCTGTGACCATTTCGTGTCCTGCTCCCCCTGTGCCCCAGCAGGAACCCCCCTCTGGCTCCCGAGAGGTCCCACGTGCCTGAAGAGCCAAACAGCCCCCCTTTGGGTGGGATGGAGAGGGGGCCAACACTCACCCACGGCACCGAGGGCGTGTTTGAGCTCCAGGGTGAAGGCTGTGAGCGGCACCTCCTCCGACACCGGCATGATGGCCACCGTGGAGAGGTTGCTGGCAGGATTCCCTGCATCCCACTTGCTGCTGGAGCTGTGCAATCCAAGGGGGTGACCTGTCAGGGGAAGAAAACACCGGCCATCAGTGAGGCCAGAACGCCAGGCTGGCTGGGAACAGCAAAGTGACACCTCCAGGCACCAAGGGAAGCACCGCCAAAGCCCAGAGCAATGGAACATCCTCCACAGCACATGTGTGTGGGGAGACTTCAGCTGGCCTGGAGTCTCTGTGCAATAGTCGGACTATGCTGGGAACCTTCTGCACTCGTCAGGGTGATGTGCAGGGAAGGAAAAGCTGTAACACCTGGAACAGAAATCCAGCCTCTAAAGTGATGGGTCATGTTCACTGACATGCGTGGTTTGTGTGTCCAATTAGGAATTATTTATGTATAGAGAAACCAATGGCCCTTGGACGTGTGTCCAGACTCAGGTCTATAAGAATGGCAGCCTCTGATACTCTGAGATTTCCACCATTGCAAGAAAGTTCCTGTCCTGCTTTTGGAACAATACGATGTCGTTTCTTTGACCTGCCTCTGACTTCACGACGACACACATGGAAGGAGAGTTCCCACATATTTCATTTGAGGAGGATAAAGATCAATCTCCATCATTTGTGGCCGCTGGTACAGCAGGCACGGAGAGAAGTCAGGCAGTGTTAAGAATATCTGGATGCCAGGAATAGGTTAAATGCAGTGCCTGGGAAGACAAAGCTAAAAGGCACTTCTGAGTCCCTTTGAAGAGCCACAACTCTGGAACAGGCACTGATTTAGCCCACAAGAGGAATTAGCTTAACTAACAAAACCTCAAAATCTGCTGGCAGTATTAAAACACTCCAAAAATTAACATTTATTTTTATGGTCTTCCTGAGCAGTAAAAATAAATACCTGTTTCCAACAAGGCTCTTACAGATGATGTGCATCTCCACCTGGTTTTATTTCTCCCCAAGATGCAGCGCTTTCCAGATATGGGCTTGGGAGCATTAAACTGAAATACAGGAGCTCTGAAGCAGCTGCAGAGTAGCTGGGGAGCATCTCCAGTGTAATTTGGTAGGATGAGTAAGGACAGAGGGCTGGGCAGAGTAAAGTAGCTTTGAGCAGAAGTGTGCAATGAGTGTTCCAAAGATCAAGATCTTCCCAGACAGCTCAGAGGAGGAAAATGATGAGTTTTTTTACAAACTGCTCTTATTCTGATCCTTTCCTCTTCAGCTGAGCCTTCCCAGACAACCTCACTCTGCTGCCTGTCAACTCAGCCCCGACACACAATAAATTCTGACATCTAAGCTGGGATTTCATGTCCTGCTTATCTCGTTTCACCCAGCAAAGGCCTGAGATGCACCACAAAGATGAATTTTTGAGCTGGGCATATGGAAATACTGGATATACCCTGTGCAAAGCCACTCAAAGGCTCTGTGCCAGAGCGACAGCACACAGCAGGACACAAAAAATAGGAGAGCAACTTTCTTTCCGGTACATTCAGCAACGGGGTTACTCGTTTCAAGTCTTCTAAACCAGCTCTGCACAGAACATGAAATAGTTTTTCCACTCTTTTTGGCCATCTTCAAGGAGATATTTGTAGGTTCAAAGAAGCTGCAACATCACAGCTCGACCCCTTCATCTCCACCAGCCCTTCCCTCCCCAGACCTTCAGTGGGGATTCTCTGAACTCCTGTAAATGTCACCAATTTCCCTCCCATTTTCTCTACTTTCTCCATTTTCCCTGTTTCCCAACTGGTGCAGACTCTGCCCAAGGCCACCGAGGTTTAAATACAATTATCCCCAGGCATTTTGGTCTAAATACAATTATCCCCAGGCATTTGGACACAACTGGTTGTGTCCAGAAAGGTGAGCCCATGAAGAAAGAGCAGAATTTGAGATTCCCTCCTCGAAACTGCTCCGAAACAGGAGACGGGGTGACCCCATTTTGGAGTATTGCAAAAAAAAATAAAAGGAATAAAATAATAAAAGTAATTAAACCCCCACAATCAAACAAAACCCAAACAATCCTCAACAGCAAAGAACCCCACAACGCCCTCAGTAGTTAACACGTCTCTCTTTTCTCTTGAAAGCTGCTCAAGGAAATTGAGATTTCCTCCTACTCCCTTCAATCAGTAAATAGACTTTGAGTTGGTGCTGCCACAAACACAAAGCCTCGGAACCAAACCATGGCAGACCCTTTCCTCCCAGACAGCTCACTAAAATAATGCAAATACAGACATATTAAGTATCCGTGCAGATGCCACTCTGAGTGTGCCTCTGATTCCAGCCCATTACAGCTGCTATTCCCATTTTTCCCCCTTGCATTGCTCTTGGAGGAAAGTCCCAGGAAATTTCACTGCCCAGGCAGCAACACTTCTCTGTCTCACCTGCAAATCACTCCATTCCCACACTTGGTTAACCATGCTCTGCCAAAAAAATGTGTGTACACAGAGAGAATAAAATCACCATCCACTCGTGCCAACAGCTATTACAGATCACAGGATGGTTTGGGATGGAAAGGAACATAAAAGATCACCCCATTCCAACCCCCTGCCATGGGCAGGGACACCTTCCACCAGCCCAGGTTGCTCCAAGCCCTGTCCAAACTGGCCTTGGACACTTCCAGGGATATCCTGTCCCTCCATCCCTTGTCCCAAGTCTCTCCCCAGCTCTCCTGGAGCCCCTTTAGGCTCTGGAAAGGGCTCTCAGGTCCCCCTGGAGCCTTCTGTTCTCCAGGCCAAAATTTAAAGACAAATCCTCTTTCCAAGTGCACTCTCTGTTTCCAGATTCAAGGATGTGAGTCTGGCTCCAAGGCAGCCCCAGCAGCACCGGGAGCAGTCCAGGAATGAGTCTTACCTCCCTGCTGCAAACTGCCAAGAATCTTCTCTCCCAGCAAGTGAATAAGTCGAGTCACGACCTGGCAATGGGAGAGAAAATAAAAACAAACATTCAGGCAGAACGTACTGACAGCAGAGCAAGCAAATATCCACACTTCCCAATTTTTTTAGGATGCTCCCTGGAGCAGAGCCACACAGAGACAAGGTTGTACAGATAGAACAGCAGGTGACTGATCATTTGTCTTGATTTCTTTTACTCTATTTCACTGGAATTTGGATAAACAAGCAAACAAACCAACCCCGCAAAAAGGCAAATGTCTAACTTGCTAATCCAATTATTTGGGGGAATTTTATTTCCAGTTCTCCTCAGGCCTCTGTGCAGGGCCCCTGCAGCTCTCAGTCAGTCAGTCGCTCCCTCCTCGGTGGCTGTTGTAGTAGCCCTGCACCTTCTGGAGGTGCTGAAGGTTCCAGAAGGTTCCAGTTGTGCTCCACCAGATCCTCCCCTCCTCAAATCCTGGTTCCACCAAACCCCCAGTGAAGGGTTTACCGTAACCAAATGAAAACATCTTGGAAAAAAAAAAGGGATAAACACCCTTTAAACTGATGCAGAAACAAAACCAACTACTTAAGAAATTGTTTTCCCCCCCACATAATGTTTGTCTGGTATCTTTGAAGGGACAGATGTTTTCCCAGCTGTTTCTCCAACAGGACTTGCATCAATATAAACCAATATTCCAATAGCCAAGAGTATCTCCAAACTGTCAAACCTCTCTCCAAGATGAGAAATCAATAATTCCTGACAAGTGGGGTAGCAGAAGACTAATCATTGCAACAGCAAGAAGTGACAGCCTTGGAAAATGCAGCATTTATTCTGAAAGCTCTCCACAGATGTTCTACCAAACAAGGAAAAGAATTATTTGAATGCATTAAGAATTAATAGAGCAATTATTAGAAACTCTCCCCCAGACAAATAATTCAAGGTCAAAATAACTCAGGAAGACATAAAAAAAAAAAAAAACCCAAAAGCCACCGCAACAACATTTCCCCAAACTCTTAACATGGGAAACAAGCCCATGGAACCAGAACAGGCACTTCAGGATGCAGCTTGCACAGAAAGGGCCATGTAAGCACCGAGACAGGTCAGTGTGTCCATCAGAACCTGCTTCCAAAATCAAATGTAACGCAATAAAACTGCCTCGAGCTGTGGAATTCTGCATATGAAGCACCAAATATATTTGGAGTGTCTGTTCACTGAGTTAAAAAGAGCATGGAGGAGCCTTCCAGCACGGCGTGACCTGGAGTGGGGCACAGAGGAAGAGATAAATGAGGTTGTTCCAGGAATTCCACAGAAGGGTTTGGGTGGGAGGGACACTTAAAGCCCATCTAGTGCAAGTCCTTTGCAGTGAGCAGAGACATCTCCAACTGGATTGGGTTGTTTAGATCCTCGCCCACCCTGGCCTTGAACATCTTCAGGGATGGAGCAGCCACAGCTTCCCTGGGCAACCTGGGCCAGTTCAGCCCCGTAACTGCAAGTTCCTAAAGGTGCCGCATCAACAAACTCTCCCAAGATAAACTTCTTTAAAGCTCCTCTGCCGTGTCCCAAGAGCAGACACACGGTGTCCACACCAGCTCCACCACGGGCACCGATGAGGACCCGCTGCCACCACCGAGTGACATCAGAATGACGGCGGGTCCCGATGGCAGCGAAGCTCTCGGCCTTCTCCTCCTCCTCCTCCCTCATCCTGGAACCTCAGACAGGATCTAAAACACTCCCATTTGTCCAAAACACAAGGGAAGCTGATGGTCCCCCACCCACCCGACCTCCAAGCTCTGTGCTCCTGGGATTGACTAAACAACGCTGGTGGAGCTACAGAAAACTGCCCCAGGCACGGGGAGCAGGGAGGGAAAGAGGGAGCTCCTAATGAAGTCCTTCCCAAGGGAGATGACCTGCCCCTCCCGCACGGTCACCACGGCCAGCCCTGCCCGGCAGGACCTTCTCTCAGCACTTTTGGGAGGTGCTGGGAACATCTTGCGCTTCTGAAGCACTTGAGCATCAGAATTTTAATTACTTACTAAAACCATCTCCTGTATTTATAACTTTCTCTGCTTTACAGGCAGCTAAAGGAGAGCTCCGGCTACGTTACGAAATACGCCCAAGGTTAATGACGGGACTAAGAATAGAACCTATTGGTCTCATTTTCCAGTTGGCTGCTCCTATTACCGGGAAATATTATTTGTCTTGTTTGCTGGAGCAAACCTTACAGCCTTGGGATGTATAGATAGGGGAAAATCATTTCCCTGGTGACTCTGTACAAGAAGAACGCTGCAAACCATAATGGGATGAGTCACTGTCGCAGTCATGGCAACGTGGAAGGAACATCAGTTCGGGATGGGAGCTCAGAACCGGCCTCAAATTTCCATGGGCTTTTATATTACAGGCATCAGGTAATCCTGCACAAAAAGGCAGTGTTTTCCTTCAAAAGCAACTCCAGCTGAGGGAGAATTCAATGGAAATCATGGACAACAGACCCAGCCTTCAACAACTGTCCCCCAGCCCTGGCTGTGCAGGGCTGCCAAATCCAGGGCAGCCCGAGAGAACTGAGATCCAACGGGAACAAAGCATCCTGTAGGTTTTCCAAGCACCTCAATTCTGCCCCCCACCCAGCAGAAGGCCATGGAAAGGGACAGCACAGCTCCACGAGGATGACAAGGAAGCCAAGGGACAGGGGAGGGGGCCAAGGGACATGGGAGAGGGCCAAGGGACATGGGAGGGGGTCAAGGGACATGGGAGGGGCCAAGGGACATGGAAGGGGGTCAAGGGACAGGGGAGGGGGTCAAAGGACATGGGAGAGGGCCAAGGGACATGGGAGGGGGCTAAGGGACAGGGGAGAGGGCCAAGGGTCAGGGGAGAGGGCCAAGGGACAGGGGAGGGGACCCAGGATGGTGTGGAGGGGGCTGGGTTATCTTGGGAAGGGAGGAGGAGGAAGCAGGGAGGGATCAGCCCTTGGGATGGGAGCCCTCTGACAGGGATTGAAGGGAAGGAGTTATTCCAAGTGTGCCTGGAGGAGACAGAGGCAGGAGAAGGGCAGGGAACGGGGTGGTACCTCTGCAAACATCTGGGCTGGGACTCAGCCCAGTCACTTCTTCCCACCTCCCTGTATTTCCTGGGAAACTTGGGGTGGGGGTCGGTCTCTTCTCCCAGGTGAGAAGGGGCAGGACAAGAGGAAACGGCCTCAAGTTGCACCAAGGGAGGGTTTGGTTGGATATTAGGAAACATTTCTACACCGAAATGATGGTTGGGCACTGGCACAGCTGCCCAGGGCAGTGGTGCAGTCACCACCCCTGGAAGTGCTCCAAAGACACCTGGATGTGCCCCTTGGGGACATGGGTTAGGGGTGACCATGGTTGGAGTCCATCTGGGAGGGCTTTTCCAACCTCAACAATTCCATGAAAGCTCTGGGAATTTGCAGTGAAGGTTTGGGTGGAGGGGGAAGGCAGGAATTCTGGTGGCACTGATGGCAAAGCTGGACCGACTTGGAAGTAACGCTGAGTTTCCACACTCTGGAGGTGCAGCCCCTGAATGTTCCCCCCTCTCCTGAGCCAGGGATGGAGCAGGCACTGCTTTTCCCAGCCTTCTACCCCCTCTTCCATGGAAACACCAGTCTTTCCCAAGGAGAGGGGCACAGAACACTTCTCAGACATCACTGCAAGCAAAATGCTCCCATTTCCAGGGTGTCCCTGTCACCCAGGGCTGCACAGCCTGCCCGGTGTGCTGTGCCCATCCCTGCAGCACATCCCAGATTTTACAGCCTCTCCCAGCACCAAACACACCCCCGAGCCACAGCCCAGGCTGCTGGCACAGGATCAGCCACCTCAAACTGGAGGTTTGAAGAAAAATCTGCACTGCAAGGAGGGAGGAACTGGAGCCCAGACTCAGGGTGGCACACCAGGAGGTTGCTAAATTAGGCAGGGATCATTAATTGCCTGCAAAGGGAATGCAACTTCTGGACACCTCGTGCTGGGGATAGAGCTGAGCTTGGTTTAGTCTGGCAGAAAGTTGAATTAGTCCTTCCTCATGCTGAGGAGCTGCAGCAGCAGTGAGAGCATCCAGCTCATTTAATCAGAGTTAATCACTGCCACTAGTAACGAGCTATCAATGGGACACTTACCTTGTCAGGCCATGTGTGCACAGGGCCCTGAGACTGCCACACTGAGGTTCCTCCTGTCCTTGGGGCCAGGAACTCACCTTCCCACCTTCCCCACTGCTCCCAGCTGGGCAGGGACTCGGGAAGGTCACAGGGCTCTGATAGCACCTGAAGATTCACTACAAGGGGCTCTGGAGCCTGGGCTGGGAAGGTGCCTGAGTGAACCACCAAAAATACCCCCAGAGCAGACAAAACCTTAGTCAGGGGTCAGGGAAAAGAGTTTTCAGGCCAGAAGGAAGAAATCTGACCTTACAGGTCTAAAAAACTGAGTCAATCTCCATCTCAAAAGCTACTCTGGGCTCCAGCACACCAGTTGCATTCTCTGAAAGCCCCTCCTGCTCTCCTGGACACCCCTGCCATGGCAAATCCATCTTCCTGGCCCACAGAGGGCTGTTGGGACACATTTGCAAGGGAAATAAATCCATTCCTCTCCTCCTGCCACCCTCCCCCCTTTCCACACTCACTCCCCAGAACACTTCAGAGCAGGGAAACAGCACAAGGTGTTTTTCTGTTTCTCAGATGCTGCTGGAGAGCACTTTGCTCAGCACAATCCCACCTCTCTGACCCAGCTTACGGCTCTCCACCTCATCTACCTGGAAACACGTTGTTTTCCTGGGTTCTTCTCCATCAACTCCATCTCAGAGAGACCCACTTGGGCTCCCTCATCATCCCTAAGCCCCCTCCAGCTCCCTCCTATTGAACGTGACTCTGTTCCTGCAGCAGCTGCATGGAAGGCTCTGGGAAAACATTCATTTTCCCTCTGCTTGGCTGATGTGAAATCACCCAACAGAGCTGCAGCCTCTGCACTCAGGGCAGGGCGAGGACCGAGCACCCCATCCCAAGGGACTGTATTTCCCTACTTTGGGAGCATTAATTCCAGTTTCAAAGCAAAGCCCCTCCACAGCCCCACCTCACCCACTGGTGGTGCCAGCCCAGAGCTGTCTGCTCCACCCTCCTGGGCTCAGAGGGCTGTCCTGAGCACCACTCACCCCACAGCCACTGTAATTCCCAAACCAAGAGGTTACAGCCACTCTGCAGCGCTGTATTTTCTATAATGCTTCTAATATTTCAAACTATTTCTCAGCCCTGCTAATCTTGCAAGGCTGGGTTCTGGTTAAAGCTTTTGTTCCTATTCAACTGTGAAACTCCAGAGTTGCTTCATAATAAGCCCTTCTGAAAGTGATTTCCATGAGAATTCAGTTGTAAAATACTTTCCTATGGATCTTTATTTTGTTCTGTGAATAATAAGGATTGCCTGGCAAATTGACCATCTGCTGATGGATAACAACTGTTCCAAACAAACCTTGTTCCCATCTCAGCTAAGTTTGAATTTAGAGAACTTTAGCACCTGAACGGAGCCTACAAAAGAGACGGAGAGACTATTTACAGGGGCCTGGAGAGACAGGACACAGGGAATGGCTTCCCACTGCCAGAGGGCAGGGATATTGGGATGTTGGGAAGGAATTGTTCCCTGGGAGGGTGGGCAGGCCCTGGCACATGTTGGGCAGAGAAGCTGTGGCTGCCCCTGGATCCCTGGGAGTGTCCAAGGCCAGGCTGGATGGGGCTTGGAGCAACCTGGGCTGGTGGAAGGTGTCCCTGCCCATGGCAGGGGGTGGCACTGGGTGGGCTTTAAGGTCCTTTCCAACCCAAACCAGTCTGGGAATCCGTGACTCTAAATCAGGGGAAAACTTCACAAAACCAACACCAACATCCAAATTCACAGCACTATCAGTCTATCCTGACTGATGCAAGGACTGTGTAGCACAGACCCCTTTTAGTTACAACAGAAGAAACATAAATAAGAACAAAACATACAAAAGAACAAACTCACACTTCCCACCTCAGCCCTGCCCTGCACCAGAATTCACCTTCCATTGTTTGGCATTTTAAATCAAAGCACCCAACTGCTGTGCCAGGAGGCAGAGGGCCATGCCCAGGAAGGGCAGTGCCATCCCTGTCAGCCTTGTCTGGGTGCAGGTTCCTGGGCCAGGAGAGCAGCCCTGGCCAAAGGAAGAGACGAACACGTGGCAGAGCCAATCCTGCACCACCAACAGGTACAAACCCTACAAACCTCACCGTGTTTTCCTCTCGGGACCCTCCAGCATCCCCCACCCAACAGCCCAGGGATCCCCCAGAGAACAGGGAGCCCTGAGGGGGAGCTGTGCACTCTCTCCAGTGACTCTGAAGTCTGAAAATAAGACATTTTCTGGTAGAACTTTTAAAACTTCTGTCGCCCAGTAGGGCTCATTTAAATCAGAAACCCAGAATAGGGTATTCCAGAACCTCCTGAGGTGGAAGGGACCCACCAGGACCATCCAGTCCAGCTCCTGGCCCTGCACAGACACCCCAACAATCCCCCCCTGGCCCTCAGAGCATTGTCCAAATCCTCCTGGAGCTCTGGCAGCCTTGGGGCCGTGCCCACTGCCCTGGGCAGCCTGGGCAGTGCCCACCACCCTCTGGGGGAAGGACCTTGTCCTGAGATCCACCCTGACCCTGCCCTGGCCCAGCTCCAGCCATTCCCTGGGTGCTGTCCCTGGTCATCAGGAGGCAGAAATTAAATGTCTTAAATAACAATTTACTGGGTATTACAGACCTTCACACCCAGATGTGAGTAAGTGAAAGGACATGCAGAAGGGCTTTGTGCCACACAGAATGCCCACTGTGAATGAGCTGGCACAGCAACCAGGGCTGCCCAGGGTTTGCAGTTCTACAGAGCAGCTCAACGGGGGTCCAGCAGTGCCAAGGGCCATTTCAGCCCCCCCAAACCCCAGGGCAGGAGGTTCATTCCCTGGCAGCGCTTTCCAGGAGCTGAGATTGTTCTCTACCAGCTTTCTTAAGGGCTTTTCTAAAGGACAGGGGAGGAGGAGAAGTGAATTGGATCCTCAGCTTGGATAAAACCAGTTCTTGAAGCTTTGCATGGCCCCAGATCAGACACACCCTGGCTGGTCCCGGATTTAGGGAGCTCAGCAAGGGCTTTCTGATGGGAACTTCTGTTGGTTTGATCAGCGCCGTGACAAAGCAAATCCTGAACGTTCCCTCACAACAATTCCTGCCACCTTCACAAACACAGAGGAACTGAAGCTTCATCCTGGGGCTCTTGGAGCTCCTGAGGCTGAGGATCAAGGGAGTCCGGAAGGAAAACGTCCCTCGGGCACGGCCGTCCCGCTGCAGTGAAACGAGACTAAGGCTTAGAAAGAGTTAACTGAGGTACCTTGTTCTGGTCTACCTGTGCTGCCCAAAGATTAAAACAACTCATTCTGTTCTGTGCACCGGGCCAAAGAAATCTAAAAGCTAGAAGAATGGTAGTAGGCTGTTAATCAAGACTAGGTAGACATCTCAATAGGCAAAAAGGGCCTAGAATCATAGAATGATAGAATCGATTGGGTTGGAAAAGACCTCCGAGATCATCAAGTCCAACCCTAGGTCCAGCTCCAGTCCGTTTACCAGATCATGGCACTCAGTGCCACGTCCAATCTCAGTTTAAAAACCTCCAGGGACGGTGAATCCACCCCCTCTCTGGGCAGGCCATTCCAATGCCTGATCACTCTCTCTGGAAAGAATTTTTTCTAATATCCAACTTGAATTTCCCCTGGCAGAGCTGAAGCCCGTGCCCCCTTGTCCTATTGCTGAGTGCCTGGGAGAAGAGACCAACCCC
>VWZG01008960.1:164753-199157 GCA_013396735.1 Grallaria varia
AAAAGATCCAAAATTCTCTCGGCAGTTTCTTTCACGCCGAGGTTTTTTTGGAATCAGCAGCTCTGCCCACGTGGGGCGACCACGGCGCTGCCACCGCACACCCTCCTCCTCCTCCCCTTGTCACATCCACTCCTCCTGCAGCCCAGGGACACTCCTTTTCATGGGCCACGAGGACGGGCACAGAACAATCCAGAAGCACAGCCCCTCCTGCCCTCCTGCACGGTGCCAGTGAGCTCCACTAATGACACACAATATTCCAGGCACTTGGAAAAGAGGGCACATCACCGAGCTCCCTCTGTAAGGCAGATAACCCCGGGGAAGGCTCCAGCCACTTCAGGAAGCCCCTGGTGAAAACACACACATAAAGAGAGCAGAACTCCAGCTGGAGACGGATGATGGCCTCCGAATATATTTAAACCCCAAGAGCAAACTTAAGAGAATTGAGAGCAAGATGCAGAAAAAGCCTTTCTATTTTCCAGCGCGCCAAAGGTTGTCTCACAGTTCAGCCCCCACAGCTCCCAGGCAATTTCTCAGCGCAATTTCCATCAGCTCCAGCAGGTCTAAATTCCATGTCAGGATTCTAAAAGCTGCCTAATGTGGGCAATGTGATCCCAGCCCCGCAGCGATGCTGGAACATCCCTGTGAGCCGCTCGCGGGCTCAGCTCTCGCCGCTGCCTCGGCGCTGCCAGGAATCGTGAGCTGCTTCCCTGTCCTACTTTCCACAGCCCAAGGCAGGGATGAAAATAGAAAGAATCCATTTCCTTCCCCTCCAGCAAGGCTGGAAAGCTTCGAGTGGCACCAGGAGTGGCACGGAGGCTGTCGGAGAGCAAGGGCTGGGGCTGGCAGGGTGCCCCGAGGGATGTGCTGCAGAGCTCCGGGCACCAGGGCAAGGAACCAAGGGAGTTTGGCAGCCTGGACCTCTCCCATTGGGAATGTCCAGGACCTCATGGCCAGAGGGAATCAAGGTTGAGATGCTTTCCTGAGAAGCCAGACGATGTAGGTTTGTACTTCTGCAGACTGAGCAGCATCTGGAGATCAACATCTGTCACTTCTGGGCACTTCCTGTGAATTCTGGCTGTTATTAATAACTGAGACCAGACTCCCCGTCCTCTCCCATCCATCTGTTCCAGCCCTCAGAAGAACCTGAGCTACAGTGGGACACACAGAAGATCTCCCAGGACCAAAGCAGATTCCCAGGAGAGGAGACAAAACAGAGGACAAGCATATGGAGCCCCTCCAAGGACAGCCCTGCCGTTCTTCCAGATTGTCCATCACAGCCCAAGGACCTGGAATTACTGCCTGGATGATGCCCCTCATTTCACACTGTTGTTATTGGCAAGCACCACCCACGCCCTACAATTTTCTAACCCACCAGGTAATATTTTCTCCCAATGCATTCCAGGGTTGGAACCTTTCTGGATCACCTACAAACATGGCACAAATGGGGAAAAAGGCTGCAGGATGAGGTGCCTGCCACTGACTCCCAGAATTAAAAGGGTTCTTCACCCCTCACAGGAACCAATAAAGCTCAGGGGTAACTGAAAAGGGAATTCAAGCTCAAGAGTGCCCAGTTCTTGGCTGTTCACAGCCACACTATTTAAGGTTCTGTGGGATCTGCCAAGGGGATCACAAAAAATAAGTCATCTCTGGTGTGGGATTCCTCCAAGAGGGACTCAGGGCCAAGCACCAATGTTTGACCATCACCCACCAAGTGACACTCGTGGTAACTCACCCTCCCCAGGCAGGGAAGGAGCGGAGGGTTGAGAGAGGCAGAGCAGCTTTTTCCCCTCTAAAAGGTGGATTTCTGCCTTGCAGAGGACTGGAGGGAAATCCTCCACCACAGTGCTGAATCACCAGCCAGCTCCTGCTACCCAGTCAATAATTCCAGAACTATTGCACCTGCTATCCCTTCATTACTTTATTACTTCTGGTTGAATGGGGAAAACAACATCATAAACCCGGGTATAAATCACTCTACCAGAATAACAGCCCAGAAAATAGGGCAGAGAGGATTCATCTGGCCCATCCCTCCGCTCCACACTAAGCATCACTTCAGTGATCATTTTAAAAGAGGTTATAAAAACAAGTAACAATCTTTTAACAATCTCTGAGTCTTCCTAGGGAGTACAATCAGCTTTTTCTGCCCACCCAACTGCTGCCCTTCCAGTGCAGTCTCAGCTGTTCTGTTGCAGATCATGAGCAGCTTCTGCCCTTTCTGGCAGAAGACAACTTTATACATCTGAAAAGAGCTCCCACTGACCTTTCACAGGCTTCCTGTCCTTCCAGGTCACTATTTCTAACAGCCTTTTTGTCCTCCAGACTCTTCCTTTGCTCTGCCCTCAAAGGTGCTGCCACAGGCTGGTGCTTTTTCCAGAGTCAGGGTCAATTTCAGGATTTTTTCACCCCAAAAAGCATTTTGTTACCGTAGTTAATTTTTATTTTTTTTTTGCACCTGTATGACACTGCCCAGGCACGGGCAGCTTGTCCCATGCCCAGGTTCTTTTCCTCAGGAACAGCTACCCAGCCCCAGCCCTCTGGATGCAACTCACAAGTTTCCAGCTCAACCATTTCTCTCCAGTAAAATCCTTTAGGTTGACTCTTTATGTTCTACTTATCTCCCAACTTCCTACCCCACAGTGGAATGAGATGTGAGGTCCCTTCCATCCCAATTCATTCCATGATGGACCAAAGAGACAAAAGGAGAAGACACAAGGACTCTGAAACCATATAAAAATATTTCATCTCAAGTTCTTCAGACAGTCAGAAGGCCTTAACTGCACAGATCACCTACATAAAGTCTATCTTATGCTCCTCTTTCTATTTCTAGTGCTGGTTCTAAAATAATCCCCATAGAAAAAAGAAATCTAAGTTCTCACATTTTTTATACAGTTTAACATCTTTTTAGAATGTGGAGACCTCAAACAGCAGCACAAATGTGTTCTTCTAACAACCTTTTTTGCAACACATTGCCTCAAAATATCTATGCTAGCATTTTTGTTTCATTGCAACTAATTAGCCAGCCTATATGCAAGTCCAGAGAAAACTAATTGCATACTGAAAAAGGTCAGGAATTTGAGGTTGTGCTCTTTAGGTATGGGAAGACATTTGAATTCTCTTACAAATAAATGTTTTGAGTCGTACTATAAATGTAACACTCATGCTCAACTTGAAGTGCAAAGCAAAGAGATTCACAGCTCCACAGAGATCCCTCTTTGGGGGAAAACAACTCTGCCAGCTGGCAGAATGGGGAGAGGGAAGGGAGGGAAAAGAGACACTGAAATAAACTCTTGCCCCAGATAAAAAGGCAGAATTAGAACCCAGGCTTTGTGCATTCAAGGCCTTGATAAATGTTTAGGAAAGGCTTGGAGCAACCTGGTTGTCCTAGTTATAGTGGCTGGGATCAGTTTATCACTGTGTGAATGTAACTGGAACTGCGTATTCCATACCCTCTCTGCCATTTATCAGGAATTGTTCATGATGCGTTGTTTGCAGCAGCTGCCCAGGACACACCCGACACCTCAGGCTATGAACTGGGTGCATGAGAAAACAGAGAGAAGAGGGTTCCCTGTCTTCACACCAATGATTCAGGTGTGATAACTCCCCTCTGGCAATCATTAACACCTTCACACCCAACCTGAGGGGTCATGTCTCCTCATGGGCCATCAAGTAGACCAAAATAATCCTGTGACTCACTGAGTAAATTGCCCATTGTGAAGCCCCTCACCCTGGGGGAGGTACTGGGTGTTCCCATCTGAACCCAAGCATAGATAAGCTTGGGGTTTGGGGACTTGGGGCACTCACTCATCAGACTGAGAGGAGGACCAGAACCTCAACAGGACTGCAACTGCCACTCTCAATCAGACTGCCACCACCAACCTTTTCTTTTTGCTTTGGACTGAGGGGGACCACGTGGTGCTCAGCACAGGGGCTGGTGAGCACCATTGTGTTTGTGCCCCAGGGGGCTGGGTTGTACAACTGGGTTTTGAGGGCTGAAACGAATCTTCCTTTGTATCAGTGTTATCTATTGTAATCTTGTTATTAAATTGACTTCTAAACTCTTTTGAGTTGGATTCATTTCTCCTGCCAGTTTACTTTTAAACCAGCACAATGGTCTAGTGGAGCCCCATGGCAGAGGGTAGAATAAAATGAAGTTTAAGGGGCCTCCCAACCCAAACCAGTGGGTGACACTGGGACTTTCCAGCCCACGTGTTTATTAGTAACATTTAAATCACCCACTGTGCAAGCAGGAAGGTGGTTTTAAATCCCCCCTGGCTCATTTCCTCACTTCTGGATCAGTCAGAAGGAGAGGGAGGACTGAAAGGGCCGTCCCAGAGGTCAGGCTGTCCTGCCCAGTTTGGGGGCATTTCTGTGCAGAGGTTGCTCCCAGTTCAGGAACTGGGCAGGAAATCTCTTACAGAGAACAGAGAATGGACTCAGAGGACTATTCAAGTGAACTCCAAAGACCAGAACTCCCTTAACAACCCTCAGCAGCAGCTCAGAAACACTTGAGCAAAAATGATGCTTACAGAGAAGCCAGGAAGGTTATTTTTCATTGACGGAACTTCTGAACCCTTGATGAGTTCGATGAAATTATCCAATAGTACAGACAAACCCCCACACTTTTGGTACTGAAAATGCATTAAAACAGGCTTTATATCACACAGTTTAAAAAAATTATTTAAAAAGTTATTATACATTCTAGGAAAGCAAAAGAATGTATTTTAATTAGGTTAATTACTTTTGTAGGCTGGGTTTTTTTATGAAATCTAGTAAAAAAGTATGTCTTAAAGACAGCTAAAAGAGAAATCAGAAATAATTTGAAGTAACAGCATTAAAGAATTGCCTTTAAGGCCAGTACAATGATTTAGTGCTTTGTATAATGTCCCTGAGGCACTCAGGGACCAAAGAATTAAATTTCAGGTCCGTCAGTCTCCAGATTTGCAGGGGAGAGGTATAATGTCAAATGAATTAAAGGAGATGGATGAGCTGATGGATTCAAAGGGAGCAATCACAGTCTTTGGGACACAGACAGATCTGGCAGGGGCAGAATGAGGACTGACAGCCCAAACTGGCAGGAAGAGGAAGACCAAGCCCCAAATATCAGAGCACTGGAAACCAAAGTACCCAGAAACAAGGGCTGCCTTTGAGCCCCAGCAGGGAGGGGGAACGAGCAGCAACACTTTAAAGTGATTTGAGAAGTCCAAGCTCCATTTCCCATCAGCAGCACTAAGTGATTTCCACTTTGCTAGACAGGCACATCCTGCATTTGGGCACAACTTCTTCCAGAGACACGAGCCAGCCCTGCAATAAAAGCTGCTCCAACTGATTAGGAGACAGAGGAGGAGAAGCTGGTGGGAGTCCGGGCTGGCTCCGCTCGGGCAGCCGAGGAGAACGCGGCGTCTTCTCGGCGTGTGTCCATCACCCAGCAAACCCAGAGGGCAGCTGGAGCCTCTCAGACACCCTCGGAGACAGCCAGGACAGCACCCCCGTGCCCTTACCTGCGGGAACTTGCGTTTGATGGAAATCAGGGCGCCCTCGGGCAGCTTGGCGAGCTCGGAGTCCCTGACGGCGTGCACGGTGGTGGCCCGGGGCTGGTGGGTCAGAGCCTCCACCTGCAAGGGCAGAGCCAGAGCATGAGTGACAACTCGGAGACTAAAATCCAAGGTCAGGGGTGTCCTGGGTTTCTGTAGCTGAATTTTGGTTTTGGTAGTGGGAGGGGGGCTGCAGAGGTGGTTTCTGTTGGAAGCTCCTCAAAGCTTCCCCTGTCCCATAGGAGCCAATGACACTTGGCCCCAGGAGGGACATCCAGCTCCTGGCCAGGGCTGAGACAATTAGAGAGCACAGTAACACCTCTGTGATAACATATTTAAGAATTGGAAGTTGTTGCACAGAAGAAATTCCAGGGAGCGAGAACATGGGATAACAAGGCAGACATCAAGGTCAGTGCAGAGTAGGGGGAGGAGGCACCTCATGGAGCAGGGGCAGGACTAAGAGCTAAAACCCCTGCAGGCCATGGAGGACCCAGTGCTGGAGCTGTGGATGCTTGAAAGGAGCCTGTGGACCCGTGGAAAGGCAGACCCACACTGGAGCAGGAGACCTGTGGACCCGTGGTGGGGCAGACCCACACTGGAGCAGGTTTTACCCCAGTGAGAGCTGTGGCCCTCGGGACAGCAGATATGGAAGAGCTGCTGCCCGAGGGGTGGGTTCACTTTGGAGAAGTCTATTAAAGACTGTCCCCCGTGGGAGGGACCCCACGGAACAGGGGATGGACTCAGTTGTGGTCCCCTGTAAACCGTGGTGAAGCAGGATGTCCCCCTGCAACCCATGGAGGCCCTTTGGGGTGCAGGGACTCGACCTTTACTGCACCCCATGGAGGAGTGACCCCGAGGGGTGGGGAACTCCCATTGCAAGGGGCAGCAACTGCAACCAACTACAGCCCCCATGGACAGGAGGAGGGGTGGGGGGACAGTGTGTGTGTGGGGGGTGTGTTTTAAGACTGGTTTTTTTTTCCTCACTCTTTAGCTTAGCCTTTATCCTGTTAGTAATAAATTTTAGGTCTTATCTCACTTTGAGTCTGTTTTTGCCCATAGAGGTGGTGGGTGGATGACCCCTCTCCTTTCTGCCTAATTGCAGAAAGGGATTTAATGAGTCCATGGAATCCGGCCAGGGTCAACCCACTGCAAGGGGGAAGAGCCTGAACCAGCCCGAGAAGTGCTGCTGCTCACACACAGCCCCAGCACAGCCCTCTGTGCCCCAAATCCCTGGGAAAACCCCCCTTCTCTGCTGCCTGCTCTGTCCTCAGCACCACCACAAAACACCTTCACTTTCCCTCTGGAAGCCAAATGCAAACAGCCTCGAAATAATCAAGAGTTCCTACAAATTAAAGAAAGGGATGAGACCTGATGGGACAGCTTTGGAGCAACCTGGGCCAGTGGGAAGTGTCCCTGCCCATGGCAGGGGGTTGGAATGAGGTGGACTTTAAGGTCCCTCCCAAGCCAAACCAGTCTGGGATTCTGGGGGCAAACGAGCACGTTTTGGGCAGAAGTGAGTGTTGGTTTTCCATGAGTTGTTATTTTTTCACACACACACACACACACACACACACACACACACACACACACACACACACACACACGTGTGGCTGTGCTGTGTGAACGGGGACTCCACAATGGGTCAGACTGGGAGGTCACCCAGTCCCAGCCCTGGAGCAGTCCCACGTTGTGTCCACAGAGGGTTTGAATATCCCAGGGAAGGCAAACCTGTGCCAGAGTGCCACTGCTGCCTGGCCAGGGCCCAACTGTTTTACCTGGAAACAATTATTTTATCGAGAGCAGAAGTTTCAAGAATATGATGACACAACAAGGATTAAATATGGAGATATTCTCCTTTATAGGGAGAACCTGGGTTCAAAAACCTGCCCCATCCCAGAGCCCCAGACCTGCCACTGCCTCCTGTGTTGGTTGGAAGTGCAGAAATCCAATTCCCTGGTGAAATATCTTCCCATGGTTAATGGGTTTTCCTGCCAGGAGAGATGGAGTCACTTGGAGCTCAGGCCTGAGCTACAACATTTAATGGCTTAGGAACAGCCTGGTGCTTTGTTTGGGGAGTTCTGGCAGCAGGAAATGTTTATTGGGCTTCAAATCCATAGATCAGCCACTTCAAAAAATAAATGGTTGTCAGTGTGGTAGCTGTAATTACTGAGGTTAAAACACAAACAGAAAAATCCCTCCCTAAACTGCAGCTCCTGGGCAATCCAATCCAAGGGAACATGACTTGGCATTTTTCATTTTCCAGTAGAAAAAAACCCAAATAATAAATCAGCTTAAAGCTCTTTGGGTTGTTTGGGGGGCGGGTATTTGCTTGATTGGTTTGGGAGGGGCTTTTTTTTTTTCAGAACTTATTCCAAAGCTTATGTTGGCAGCAAATTCCAACACAAGCAATTCATTCCTTACAGAATGAAGGGTTCAGACACCCAAAATGTGTACAAGAATGCAATAATATAATAGTATATTAACATAATAATGCAATGCCCTGTGCAACGGCGAGCTGGGCAGGTGCCCAGGTGTGCCCTCCTGCTCCCAGTACAAAATTGATCTCAAACACACCACTCTGTGACCCCAATTTCACTCCCAAGTGCCTTTTTGGAAGGCTCCATGTGCACAAAATGCACAATCCATCCATCCAGAACATCCAGAGCTCCAAAACTCGCCATTAGTCCAGAAAGCTGAGATGAACCTGCCAACATGAACTGGAATTTCAGCAGCACCAACTCCTGTGCAGTGAAAACTGTACATTTAAAACAGCTCCATTTTGCAAGCCCCAGCCATGGATTTGTGCCCAGGTGCCAGGGATGTTTTGTCATGTCATCACATTTTAAACTAATTATAAAAAGAAGCAAAAAAAGTCATCTTTGTACAGACATTTATGGAGAAACAAACCCCTTCAGGTTCCCCAAAGGGTTGTAAAAGATCTTCTCCTTCATCTCTCTCCCTTATTACCAGCTTTTTATCACAGGATTTTGGCTCTGTAATTCACCTCCCTCCTCCTGAAAGCAGGTGAAGAGTTTCAGCTGTTAAAAATAAAACCTTTCCTCTCAGCCAGGCACCACCTGAGCCAGTTTAATTTGCACCAAGAAGAAAAACACTCCGAGTGTCCCAAACCCTTCCCCACAATTCCTGGGATATGTGAGTGCATAAAACCAGCTGCACCTCAAAGGGCTCCCAGGCCTTGCAGCAGAGATGAAATTTGGACATTTGGAGAAGAGGGAATTAAATTTTAACCTCAAAAACAGCCTCAGGGAAGGTTTTTTTTCCCTCCAAACTGTAACTTTTTCTTTTCCACAGAGCAGAGGCCACCCAGAGCCCTTTCCCAAACCTCCTTCCCACCGAGCCTTTCAAACCTCCAGAGCAAGTGGAATTTGCACCACCAGGGCTGTTGCTGGGAATTTGCTGAATGCAATTCTCAAGTAATTACAGAAGCTGGATCTTGTACAATTCTTACATACAGGTGCTATAGAAGTCCTTGATATTTTTATTTAAATGCTCCCCAATATTCCAGTTATGGAAAATATTTGGGTGCCAGACACTATGCATCAAGAAATTAAAATTTTGCTTTCTCCTTAAGTGTCATCATCTCACTTCCCAATCTCTAAATTTATTAATTGTCCCAATTAGCCATTCATTAATAATCCCAGCAAGGTTGTGGCTCCCTGGAAGTGTCCAAGGCCAGGTTGGAGGGGGCTTGGAGCAACCTGGACTGGTGGAAGGTGTCCCTGCCCATGGCAGGGGGTGGCACTGGGTGGGCTTTAAGGTTCCTTCCAACCCAAACCATTCCAGGATTCTGGGATTAACAAAACCCTTCCCCTTCCCTGGAAATCCAAGGCTCTCATGTGCCATGGGGACCATCTGCAGGATTATTCCCACCCTTCACTGCGTCCTCCCCTCTTCACACCCTGTGGTTTCAGAGCCTTCTTTGCACCACTTTTACATTTCCTGCCCATGGGAATCTGCCAAACCCAGGTGGTGCCTGGCTATTCCCACCTTTCCTGGAGATCAAAACCATTCTAACATTGGCTCATAGCTCTCCCTCTGAAAATGATACTTTCCTACCTTGTGTTTATTTTTAACATCCCATTTGAGATGTCAGCTATTCAGAGATTTTTCTTTTTGCTTAGGGAAAAAAAAAAAAAAAAAGATGTTCATGCAACGCAAGAATTGAAAATCATTTCAGCCAAATCCTTGTGTTCCTCTGCCCAATGAACCTTTTGAACAAGTTTTCCAGGTTTCTAAATAGTACAATACTCAGAGACCTCGCTTGAACTTCAATATGACTAAAATCCCCTTGCAATCAGAAGACCAACCTCATAAGATTATTTCATATAAAAGAGAAATTTAACATTCTGATCACCCACCACAGCTGCAGCAAACACCACAAAGCCACCTCCACAACAACATTAATAAACAAATGTCTCAAGAAATAGCACTATTATCTTCCAGATCTTATTTAACCTGACTGGGGAGAGCATTTATTTATACATTTGGTTTCATAATCACCCAAGGCTCTCTTTGGAGCTCCTTCCCAGACTGCATTAGCATCTCTCATCCACGCCAGCCTGACACAGCCACAGCATTTGCTCCAGTGCACAAAAGCACCAGGGACTCCTTCCCTCTTCCCAAACTGGAGCCAACACGACCTGTTTTGCTCAAGGCACTTGTACATCTCTGTTCTCCTCCTTGGTTACAAGCCTCTGAACAAGTTCCACCTCGCTGCCCATTTCTGGGCTTCTCTCCCAGTTGTTTGTTCCTCTCTCTCTCAAACAATCCTGGAGTTTTCCTGGAATTCTCCCATCCCTCCTGCTCTACCTGGGCTGGCTCTTCTCCTCTTTGCCCCCTTGGTTTTCTCTCGTGTTCCAGCCCCAGCAAACCCTCACTGCAGAGCTGTTTCCACTCGCCCTGAAATCCTGCAGTGCCTTTTTTCAGCAGCCTTCCAAAAATGCTCAGGGTTCCATTCACTGCTCAGTTGTCTCCAAGACCAACCCTCTGGCTCCTTGTTTACAGAAGCAGCAGGACCCCTCTCCGTCTCCATCCCAGCCTCAGGAATCTCATCCATCACTGCCTTTGCTCCCATCCCCTCCAATTCCTGGGAATGGCACAGGAAGCAGCATCTCCAGCGCTAATAATTTGATAGAAGGAGCACAGAACCCTTTGGAGTGTTATGTTTGTAACTGCTCATGAGACGACCATCAGTGATGGGTCCTCCTGCACTGTGGGGTTCTGTGGTTCCTAACACAAAAACACCCCCAAAAAAACCCCCCTAAAAACCCTCTTTATAAATAGACCCAGGCTCTTTGGACTGTTCCACTTCATTCAGGATGGGGTTTTGAGCAACCTGGTCTAGTGGAAGGTGTCCCTGCCCATGGTCCCATGTCCCTGTCCGTGGTGCCCACGGATGGTCTTTAAGGTCCCTTCCAACCCAAACCAGTCTGTCATTCCATGATTCTCACACCTTCAGGATCAAATAGTGACAAAAGCAGGCTTGCTGCATCCATCCTGTACAATGCACATGATTCACAACCCTGCCTTCCGAGTCCTTTCCAAAGAAAAAGTGTTACTGTAAATCTTTGAAAGGGAAGGGAAGAGTAATTTATATTCTCATGACCTCTTTTGACTTCGTTTCCAGCACACATTCCTGGCAGTCCTTACAGCTTCCCAAATTACACACTTGCAAAGGAAAAACTAGCAAGTGGCACATTCTGCGAGTTGGTCTAATTACTCCAAACTCCTTCCTGAGCCACATTCAACAAACACTTAGAATATTTGCTAAACTTGTGGGGTGTGCACCAAAATAAGCCCAGCTCAGCCTGCAGCATCTCTGAGGCTTCGGGGAGGACTCGACCAGATCTGCTGGCAGGAAAATGTTGCTTCTCGCTGCAAATTCAACCTTATTGTGACAAATTGTTGGGTGACTTTTTTACCAGTTCAGCAACCAGTGAAACGCAAACGATTTCCAAAGAGTTTCTTGAGCAGATTCTCTCTTTCCAAGGGAGCTTTCAAGCCTGTCCAGTGCACAGGGAGTCACGTCCAGTGGGAATGAGCAACCCAAGTCAAAAGGCCCATGTTTGAGTGATGGGACAGGGGCACATTTACAGCAGGGGCTCTTCCAGTGCATTCCCATCCATCCTGCAGGACACTGCCTTCAGTCTCTGCTCTTTATGGCTGATATTCCAACCAGGGATCTGTCCTCCTCTCACACATCATGTTGCCTCCTCTCATACCAATTTTTCACATCATATTGCCTCCTCTCATACCAATTTTTCCTTGCTGCCAGCTCACAAAAAGCAGCAGGTTTTCCCCACCAAGCCCTCATGCTGACATGAGTGAAAGCACCAGTTCCAACAAGACCCTGGAAGAAAGTAAGACCCCAAGGACTACTAAATTTTGTAGCTTAAACTCTTCACTTCCCAAATCCCCCTTCATGACAGCCACAATCTCTGGCTGGTAATTAGCCTGATACCTGAATTTTCTTCTCTTCAACACAAGCTGAGCTCCCACCAGCAGCATCCCTGGAGGGGGCAGGGACTGTGCTGGGCAGGGGCAGCACCTGGGGCAGACACTGCCCAGCATGAGTGGGTGTCTCTGGGGGTGCAGAGACCCCCACCCACCCCTGAGAAGACCCCCAGAGATCCATCTGCCAGAACTGCCTCCTCACTCCCTCCTTACACAACACCCACCCTGGAAGGATCAGCTCAGTGGGACACACAAGGGACAAGGGGGGAAAGGATGTGAAGATGCCCCAGTGGAGGAATAATGAAGAAATATCAACCCTGACATCTGCTGATAGTCCAGGAGGCTCGAGAGAAGGGCAGAGCCAAGAGTGGGCTGCATAGGGAGCATAACTCTGTCCCCAGGGCCACCTCCAGCACTGGCACAGCACAGGCACAAAACACCCCCCATTTCACAGCTGGGTGTTTGCCAGGCAAGGGCAGGAGCTGCTGCTGGTGCAGCTGAAGGCACTGATGTAGCATCACCAACGTTCCATGAAGGGCAACCAAACCCTACGTGGAATATTGTTCTTTTCAGGTTTAAACAAGCTGCCCTCAGACCCCTCTTTGCACCTGGAGCAGCACAGGATGCTCCTCTCAGCAGTGGTTCCTCCAGCCACCACTTCGGAAGGACCTGAAACCTTAACTTGCTTGTATGAGAAAAGGACAAAGGAGGAGACACTGCTGGAAGCAATGAATGAGTGGGAAGAACAACCAGACAAGCTGCCAATCGATGCTATTTGTGGGAGCAGAGCCAGCAGATGAACTCAGCACACCGTGTACTCTTCAGAGCTGTTCCAACAACCCCCTCCTGCAACCCCTCCTGTGCCAAGCTCACCCCATGACTGAGGACAGCCAGCCCTTCTGCTGCACGCAGAGAAGAACCCAGACCTCCCTCTCTCACTTTTTATACATATATATATATATATACATATAAATAAAACCCACGGAAGACTTACACATGCACACTCGCACGGGTAAGTCATCCTGGGCAAATGTTACCTAAAATATGTGTAAAAATTCAATAGGGCTGAATTGCTGCCCTCTGTAACTGAGGCAGGTGGAGTCCTGGTGCTCCCAAAAGGACTGAGCCTGCACTTTGGAGCAGGGCAAGGACAGTCCTGTCACAGCAGAGAACGTCATCGAGGGACAACAAAGAGAAAGATGAAAGCAAGGAAGGGGGCTGACAACAGCCTGACCTCCTGGATCTCAGTTTCACTCCTTATACACATGTGGCTACAGAAAAGAGGGGAGTTTCACGCAGGGTTTGCTCCCGTAATCCAACATTACAGTCAAAACACCACCAAAAAGCACCTCCAGAGCCACCTGAGACACACATAAAACACCCCCCAGAGCCATCACTTTTGTCCAGCCCGTTTGAAGAGGATCTGCAAGTCCAGTGCCATGGACAGGCATGGACAACCTGCCCTTCCTAGGAGGAGTTAGCCCTGAATTCCACAGTGGAAGAAGACATGATGTGACCTGCTGGAACACCTTCCCAGAGGAGATCGATCCCATTGCTTCTGACTCAACTTCAAACAAGAATAACAAACCTGGCTGGAACTGCAGCAACACCCTTCCCCATTCCCCGTTCCTGACCCTTTCCCCATAAATCCTTCCTGTTGGCTCCACTGGACTCTGCTCCCACCTCTCACAGAGTTACAGGTTGCAAAAGCCCTCCAAGATGTTTGAGCCCACCCTGTGCCCGATGCCCACCTTGTCCCCCAGCCCAGAGCACTCAGTGCCACTTCCAGTCCTTCCTTGGACACCTCCAGGGCTGGGCACTCCAAACCTCCCTGGGCAGCCCCTTCCAATGCCCGACCACCCTTTCCATGAGGAAATCCCTCCTGATGTCCCACCTGCCCCTCCCCTGGCCCAGCCTGAGGCTGTTCCCTCTCCTCCTGTCCCTCTTCCCCTCCCTGGACTCACTGCACTCCAGGCATTCTGATGAGGATGACAAGGATCACAGTTCTCCCCCTCTCTCTCTATGGCTTTTATTTAAAGATGTTTGCAAAAAAGGAAAAGTTACTATCAAGGAAAAAAAAAAATAAATAATCTCTTTTGCTTTCAACTGCCTTGTGCCTCTGCCAAGGTCAAAGGGGAAGCACCATGAACCCTTGCTGTGCTCCAGCCAGCCTAATTCCATGCAGCATTCCTTAAAATGGGAGGGAGGAAGGAGCAGGAGGCAAGGGAAGCAAAGGAGTGTCCTGTGGGGGATCAGGTGTACCACCAAGGGTTAGCTGCTGCCTGGACGCCAGCATGTATTGTTATCCAGGAGTTCAGCTGGAAGCAGGAGGGAGACACAAAATACCATAAGGAATTACAGTCAAATGCATGAAATCACCTGTGTGAAAACCAGCAGGGCACGATTTCTATCACTAGCTGTCATCAGAGTTCCTAATGCTCTCCACAGAGACCGTGGCCAAGGAGATAAAGCACTTTGTGGTGTTACCTGAGGCAGCTACAAAGCCCCAGGACTTACCACAAGATAATTTAATGCCAGATCCTGTCAAAGCTGAGGTTTGCCCAGCCAGAGATGAGAGCCCTGAACTGCACCACAACAACCTGGAGTTCTGAGTGGTGTCCCTGCTTCCCTCAGCTCCTTAGAACTCGAGGCAAAATAAAGGTAAAAGAAAAATTGCTGTGGATAAAAGTAAGAATTATTGTAAAGAATCTGCAAACTTGACAGCTTCACTCAGTGAAGATGCTCGTAGGAAACCAAGGTCCGTTCAGATGACTCAGAGCAGTGACATAAATTCAGGCAGAAACACCCTGGAGATGGGTTTGGAAATCAGGACACTGAGCATCTCATCTCCCTGAGACACCGACACAGCCACGCTAAGGTGACCTCCTTCCTCTGGGCCTCCTCTGCCTCCCTTTAGGGCTGGGAAATACTCAGGGGCTGCTGTCTGTGCTTTGGGGTTTGGGTTTGGGTTCTGGTTGGGCAGGGGTTTCTCTGGATGGTTTGGATTTTTTTGGCTTTGCTTTTGTTGATTGTTTTAACCACAGTTCCACACCTAAGATGCTGGTGGGCAAACAACTTTTAGTAATGCATTACCAAGATAGAAGGTCCTTCCAGGGCTCTGTTCCTGAACCTGAACAGCTCTGAGCTGTGTGCCTGAGGTGCCTCCAACCTGAATTCCCCTGACACAGTTCTGCACTAACTTACAGCTTTAGCAAATGAACTAGACATGGTTGGACTAAGTTACAAAAATGCAAGTAATTGGCAAAAAAGATCCACATCGAAAAAAGGCAAAACAAACCAGCCTTAATGTGGAGGGTGCAGTGACATTCAGCTTTGGGGCTGCCTGATAACATTAATACTGATAAAGAACAAAAGCCTGACAAGTGTAATCCGGATACTTCCCTTTGTGTGATTCCTTTGAGGATTACTCAGCAATTAAAGATTTCTAACAGTGTTACATTTCAAAAGGACAATGTTCCAATCCCCCCAAGAAATCATCATAAGCCATTTACAGATTCTTCTCGGGTTTCAACTTTTTAGAGAGAAAAAAGCCCAGGGCATTTAGCTGTCTTAATTGGATGAAGAGCTCAACATCTGAAAATATTTGAAGTATCTGTTATTTCCAGAATGTAAAGCATGGTTACCTCTCCAGCAGGACCAGTGTGAGCTGCACTGGAAGCTGAGGGTTTCTTTCCTGCAATTTATCACCCTATGCTACAGGAAAGTGTCACTCAACAAAGGCCTGTCTGCACTTCATCACCCAAAAGTGACCGTGGGCAGCCCTGCTCATAAGAGTGACATTGTGGTTGTTAAAGAGAAACAGAAGGATCTGGAATTAAACAAAACACCATTGCAACTCCCCTCTCCAGCAGGTATATTTGAAACCAACTGGTTTCTGGTCAGACACTGCAGACAGGTGGTTACCAGCGAGCCCAGCTCTGCAGCACCCAAGAGCCCAGCCCTGAAAATGTTGAGTTAACAGCTCTTGCTGGGGCCCCAAGAGCTGCCTGGCATTCCAGCACCCACCAACACTCAGAACTCAGTTAAGACAAAGTGCTGACCTGCACAAAAAGCTCACTGTGCAGGTGGTTCCATGCCCTGCAGGTGATGTGCACCAACAGCTTTAATCCATCCGGCAGGAGATTGTTCAGGGATGGCTCTGTTGGGTTTGTTCCTTCTCCTCACCCTCTGCTGTCCTTCCAATGAGGCAAACAGCAAAACAACACCCACCTGAGAGGTGTCCCTGCACTGTGACCACCTCCAAAGCACTGGGTAAGTGTCACAGGGCCAACACCAGATGCCAGAGCCTGCTCCAGCTCACCCACTGTCAGTGGGCACAAAAAATAAAGGAGTGAAAGGAATCCTTTCTCAGACAACAAAGTGTGCATGAGATCAAGAGAACAAGAGTCAAACCCACAATTTCCAGCAGTCCACCAAGATCAGAAATAAAGCAGCAACACCAAGATGAGACAAGTAACTCAGTGAAGAGAAGCCCTGTCACTCCATCAACACACAGAGGGCCTCTCTGATCTCCTCGGGGGTCACCTGGGCATGGCAGAAGTGGTACCAGAAGAGTGACCCTTTAGCTCCCAGAATGGTTTCCAAAAGTTCACATTTCCACATTTTTCCACAAGTGCATCTGTAGCAACAGCACCACCAAATTAAGATTCCCCCCCGCAAAAGTGGTTAAATCAGAGTCTCTAGAAAGCAGGAATTGTGTCCACTGTATCCCAACAGGGAGGCAATTATTCAACAGATTCATCACTGTCATTTAAAAATTCCTTGGAAGTTTTTCAATCAGGATTTGGCTTGATTTGAGCAGACAGAGTGACGGAGTCACCCATCAATAGGGCCATTCCTCCAGGAAGGCTCCAGGGGGTTGGGATCCTTTTCCTCTGACAGAACTGTCCTCCTCAGCTCTCCAAGGAGCTCCACGGGGAAGGCAAACTTCAGTTCTAATCTGTTCCATTCCCCCTGAACCAACAGACCTTGGGAACAGATGCCATTGAGTCAGAAGGAGGAACCAAACCATTGCAGCCCCAAGTTTAGCCCTGGGAGTGCAGGCACAGGCTCCAAAATTACCATCTTGTCTCAAACCTTCATCTTCTCTTCCGTGAGCAGAAGGGGCGCAGCCTCGTCTCTTATGCAAATGACACGTGGCATTTTAAAGGTTCTGACATAAAGGCAGGAAACCAAAATACATCCACTACAAGATTCCTGTATTTTGTCAGTGCCCACAGTTCTGGATGACACAGGAAGGTCTTGGGGTGGTTCAGGGAGGGACAAGCCACGGGTTGACCAAAGTACCAATTACTGACACCAAGTGCTGATTTCATTCCCTGCCAGCACCTGGAACCCTCCAATTATCTTCATCTCAGGGGAAAGAAACCAGCCTTACAGCAGATTTTGAAAGGTTTATCGCAGATTCTGCAGAAGGGGAATAAACAAATCTTTTTTTCAAATGAAAAATACCCTTTTTCCTGATGCCCTCTGCAAAGGATGGCTGCATTAATCCTGGCAGAGTCCCACATCCTCCCCCACGTTTCCAAAAGGCAGCCAAGAGCACGGAGACTCTTCAGCAAATGGCCCTGTGAGTCAGTGGGGCTGGCAGCTGTGGGCACCCAGGAGATGGCACAAAAAGATGCCACCAAAGCCTTCCATATGATTCACACCCCAACACGTGAATCCAAACAGGGCAATGATGGTTTAGACACCAACTGAAAGGGTGTTTCTGTGCCCGTGCCCAGGGATCCACCAACAAGCACAGCTCTGTTACAGCAAACACATCCCAGCCCATCCACAAAATCCACCTCCTCCTTCCTCAGTTGGGCCAGCGTGGAATGTTTTGCCAAAACTGCCACCAGCCCTTGGACAAGGAGGTAAAGTTTAGAGCATTTCACAGAATCCCAGATTGATTTGGGCTGGAAGGGACCTTAAAGATCATCCCATTCCACCTCCTGCCACGGGCAGGGACACCTTCCACCAGCCCAGGTTGCTCCAAGCCCCATCCAACCTGGCCTTGGACACTTCCAAGGATCCAGGAGCAGCCACAGCTTCTCTGCCCAACCTGTGCCAGGGCTGCCCACTCTCTGAGCACCACATGCTCCACTGTCACTCCAAACTACTTTGAGAAAGTAGAGCAGCTCTGTTTTTAACCTGGGAGCTCTGCAGAACTCCAGGAGCCTGCCAGCGAAGCTGCAGATCTCCAGAGGCGAAGGAAAGCAGGGAGAGGAGCAGGAAAAATGCCTGTATGTGTCAAAAGTAACAAACCCTTCTTCACACACTGAAAGGCCTCACAGCAGCGTGATTAGTCACCAGAGATTACAGCTTTTGTTCCTGTCAAATCACAGCATTTCACCTCTAATGAGATAAACCAAAAAAAAAGAAAAAATTCACAAAAGTTGTGAATGGTCATGGAACATTCACAGGTCCAGAATGGACCTGCTTCTCCAAGCACGATGCCAAGCCAACCTAACCCCCAGCTAGAGCAGCACTGAGCTTGGGAAGAGATCCTTAAATACCGTCCCCAGTATTCAATACACAATTCAATTCACAGAACTCAATAAATATCAGCAACCACCAGCCCAGCCCACCTCTGTCTTCTTCTGGGAGCATCACCAGAACTGCCTCATGTTCTCTCTCTCTCTCCAGTCACCTCCCAGTGACAGACAATTTATTTTAAGATAGTACACAGGTGAAAATGAGCTGTGAACACACATTGAGCAGGTCCAGAAGCTTCACCCTCCTCCCAATAAAACCTTTTACTTCTCTCAAGAAAAACAACTCAGGCATTAGGTCAGTTCCCACTCTCTGTGTACACCACACTTCTCCCATAAACACTTGATGACCCAGATGTTGGATTGAGACCCACCTGCCACCAGAGACAAGCAGGTGGCCCTTGCTGATGGGGTTTTCCTGCCACAAAGAGAGTCCTCCATCAGAGACACGGCCCGTGAGCAGGGGAAGAGGGAAGGAAAACCTCTTACAGCCCTGGGAAACACTCAGCTGGTGGATGCTGCCACTCTCCAAACCATCTCCTTTTGCAATCAGCACAGTCTTGGGTCAGCTCTCCAAAGGGAAACAGCCTTGGACTCCTTATCCTTCATTTCTAGTAAAGAGAGTGTCTTCCTATAGAACTAATCCCAACCCTTGAGTTTTCTGGCTTCAGAGCAAAGCTAATTCTGGCTATAAACAGATACACACTCAGTGTTTAGTTTCCAGCTCAGAAAGCAGAAAAGGGCCTGAACAACAATCTCAGAACTCCAGAAACCTTCTAATTTTAAAGATAACAATCAAACAAGCCACACATTGGTAATGCAAGACTCCCATTTCTGTTGTTAAGCAGGCGTGAGAAACAAGGAATGAACAGAGAAATTCAACATGGATAAACATGACAGTGCTGGAATCAACAGTTGCTTCAAGATCTGTAACAATCACACACTCCCTGCAAAACCTGACAAGCTTTCTGAAGTCAGCTCTGCCGAGGCTGGACCAGACACTTGCAGGGGGGCTCAGCCAGACTGAATCGTCCTGTGACCCTGAATTTATCCAAATCCCCATCTAGTGCACATTCCTGCAGTTCTTCCTGACCTGTTCCCATGGGATGCACTCCTCTCACTGGGAAAGAAAGTAACCCATGGCACAGAAGAGCCCTGGGCAGGGGCTGTGGGGTCTATGGGGCTTATGGGGTCTGTGGGGCTTATGGGGTCTATGGGGCTTACAGGGTCTATGGGGCCTTTGAAGTCTATGGGGCCTTTGAAGTCTATGGGGCATATGGGGCCAATCTGGATATGGGGCTAATCTGTACTATGGGGCCTGAGCCCCCCACAGGGGCTGTGGGACCTGCTGGTTTGGTTTTGACTTTTTTGGCTTGTTTTATCTTTCTTTTCCCACCAAGTCCAACATCTCCATTCCCGAATCCTTACACAAAAACTCCAGGTAGGAGGGGGTTTTCCACGCCCTGAACTCGCGGGAACCCACAACAAGCTGACCACCAGAGCAGAGCAGGGTGGGGTGTGTGTGTGCATTGTGGAGCCAAGAGCAGGTGCCCAGCCCAGCCCCGAGCCTTGTCCTCACCACTCCAATGAGGTCCCCTCGGCCGTACTCCCCCGTCAGGTGCTTCTTGCCGTCCTCCATGCGGATGACGGAGCGCAGGCGGCCGTTCAACACGATGTACGTGCAGTCAGACTTGTCCCCCTGCCTGCAGGAAGGACCAACAGCCACAGTCAGTGCCCGGCGAGTGCATCTGGAGCCCTTGGAGAAATTGGGGATTTTCCTTGCTGGGCTTGGAGGACACAGGGAAGGGTTTAATTGACGTTTAAGGAGCAAAGAAGGAAGGGAACAGGCGGTTGTTAAAAGGTGACCTGGAAATATGTTTCATGTTTAAATGTACAGGCTGTGCATGACTGGCTGAGGACAAGACAAGGGATGTCGGGGATTAATATCACGAGCGGGAACGAACGACACATCAATATGATGCAGATTCAAGTCCAACTTTATTCTAAGTTTCTACTGCTATATATACTTATTTTACTACCGTACACGCGTTCTAAAACTACTACCTGGCTGGCTCTATCACAATATTTGCATATGGTTTCCCGTTATCTTGCTTGTGCATCCTGTTTTTCTGCTTGCTTAAGCGACTGGCCTTCAACTGAGGTCTATCAAGGTTACAAATGCCTCCTTTCTTATGCTAAGTTGTGCTAATATGCCTTTAATATGGCCAAGGCTCCCACAAAGGGGGATGGTTTAAACTCAAACAGAGGAGGTTTAAAGACTGGATTCAGGAATAAATCCTTCCTTGTGAGATTGGGCAGGCCCTGGCACAGGGTGCCCAGAGAAGCTGTGGCTGCCCCATCCCTGGAAGTGTCCAAGGTCAGGCTGGATGGGGCTTGGAGCCACCTGGGATAGAGGAAGGTGTCAGGGGGGGTTGGATCTGGATGATCCTTAAGGTCCCCTCCACCCCAAACCGTTCTGTGACTCCATGACAGGTCTGGAAGTGGATGACCAGGATGCAAAGGGGCTCCAGGGGGGACAACAGGCTCAGTGCTGGTGACACAGAGCTTGTTCCCACTGCAGGGTCCATGTGGATGTGCAGAGAAGTTCTGCAGGTCAAACAGAAAACTGGACACTGGCTCCAGGTTTGGATCCCTTTTGGTGCCCACTACTTAGTCCACCAGGAAGCTTTGTCTGTATTGAGTTGGCATGGTTAGGAGTTCTCTTTGGAATGCCACACTCCTGGTGGGGGAGTTAAAATGAAAGAAGGAGTTCGGCAAGATTTTAACAATATATTGACAGCTGTGAATGCTTCGATGCACAGAGTAATCCACAGCTTTCATTAGCTCTGCTGCTGCAGGTGTAATTACAAACATTGCAATTACAATTACACAGATCATGGACTAAATTAGTCCTTATTCTCCCACCACTGCAACAACCATGTCACAGTTTGATTGCATCCTAGTACAGATCCATAAAACTAAGCTTTCCCAAGGTAACTGTTGTCCCTTAAACATAAATTTCCTATTTTCAATTTACTATGGAATAAGCCTAACAGAACCACCTTTGAGTTTTGCTGTTTATTTTAGAAAGGCTGAACAACTCCTTGTGCAATAGATGTTCACACCCTTAACAATGCAGAACTACCACCAGAACACACAACTGTCTGTGTCTTAATCAATCATGTTGCTTGAAAAGCTTGCCAAGACAACAGAAAGGGTGAGGATCAGTATGAAATAATTCAGTAACACCTGCAGACAAGAGACTGAAGCAACGTTGAAGGTACTGCAGAAAAAGAATAATCTCAAAAGAGGCAGATAAATCCTGATGGAATGGTTGATAAATACAGTCCAATGAGTTTCTCATTCTACATATCCCCAAGGGAGCACAGCTCCTTAACCAGGAAAACTCCAACAGGCACACAATCCAGCCCACACCTCACCTGTAAACAGCCCGTCCAGCCTCGACCTCCATCCAGTCCAGGGCGAAGTCGATCTGCCTGACAAAGGGGGACATCCTCTTCACCACGGTGTGGGCCACCCCGAGGACCACACTGGGCTGCTCCCGCATGATCCTGGAGGGAGAGGGAAGGGTCATTCCAGTGCTTCCCCAAAGGAAGGACAGCTGCACCAGGCACAGCACCCCAGGGGCAGCCAGGCACTTGCACTGCAGCAGTTCCAGTCGGGACACTCCCATGGGCAGGCTCCCCATCAGGGGCTCTCTGACAGAGTGTGGGGCTGGCCAGCCTTCCAAGGCAGCCCAAATGAAGTGGCTCCCAGAGCTGGCAGGATGCTGGCCAGTCCTGCTGGCCTGCCCCATTCCCTTCTCCAAGGGCACTGGGATGGATGGAGCCATGAGCTCCTGTTTATGAGCCCACCTCCTCCCCTCCCCTTCACCCAGGTCTCTCAGAACTCAGGGTGATGTTCATACCGTCCCCAAAATGCTCCCTCCCTGCCCTTCTGCACCTCTCAGGACTCAGGGTGATGTTCATACCATCCCCAAAATGCTCCCTCCCTGCCCTTCTGCACCTCTCAGGCTCTCAGGACTCAGGGTGATGTTCATACCACCCCCAAAATGCTCCCTCCTTGCCCTTCTGCACCTCTCAGGCTCTCACACGTGCCCAGTTTCCCCCAGATATCAGATCAGATTCTTTTTATATGTCAAGTCTGATGCTCTTAAAAATAAAAGACCTGCTCTGAATTTCAAATGTTCCCTTTTCCCCGTTGCAAAGACCACAAAGAAGTGAGACATCTTCTAATAAAGCTCCTGATCTTCACACTGAATCTTTTGAGTCACGCTTAAAAGTCTCCAGTAATAAAGATATCATGTAATTCAATACTTTCCTCAAACTGAAAAACTTTGAGAAGGTTCTGCCAGGAGAACTGCAAACTTCACACTGCCTGCAAGGCCCAGGGGGAATCGCTCTCACAGACACCTGGGAACTGCTCAGGAATGTCTTATTTCTCCTTCTTTTTAGACTAAATATCGCTGCAGCCTGTCACTGAGTGAGTGAGCACTGCAGCTCTTCCCGAGGTGCTGCACAGGATCACACACAGGGCAGGCTGTTCCACCTCTTAGGGCACCTTCTCTTTCCTGTTCCTGGGCAGCAGCAAGAGCAATTGAGGGCAGATTATCAAAAAATAGTTCTTTCATGAGAGACAGGATAAATCCCACAGAAGGAGGGGCCTCCCTGCAGCCCTGCAGGGGGAGTGCACCCAGAGGGAGCTGCACTGAACCCACTCATGGACAGACACAGGGGGGAAATGATAAATCACAGAATGAGAGAATGGCCTGGGTTGGGAGGGACCTTAAAGCTCATCCAGTGCCATCCCTGCCATGGGCAGGGACACCTTCCACCAGCCCAGGTTGCTCCAAGCCCCGTCCAACCTGGCCTTGGACACTTCCAGGGATGATGGGGCAGCCACAGCTTCTCTGCCCAACCTGTGCCAGGGCCTGTCCACCCTCACAGGGAACAATTCCTTCCCAACATCCCAATATCCCTGCCCTCTGGCAGTGGGAAGCCATTCCCTATGTCCTGTCATTTTAGGCCCTCCTCAACAGCCTCTCTCCATCCTTCTGGTAGATTCCTCATGCACTGCAAGGCCACAACGATGTCACTCCAAAGCTTCTCTTTTCCAGGCTGGACAATCCCAATTCTCCCAGCCTTCCTTCCCAGCAGAGCTGCTCCATCCTCTGCCCATCCTGGTGCCTCCTCTGGTCTCTCCAGCAGCTCCAGGTCCTTCCTGTGCTGGCCCCAGGGCTGGAGCAGCTCTGCAGATGGGGTGTCACCTATGGGGGCAGAGGGGCAGAATCCCCCCTTTCCTGCTGCCCATGTTGTGGGACCAGCCCAGGGCATGGGGGGTTTCTGGGCTGGGCCATGTCCAGCCTCTCCTACACCAGCACCCCCAGGTCCTTCTCCCAGGGCTGCTCCATCTGCTCATCCCAACCTGGATTGATCCTGGGGGTTACCCCGACCCAGTGGCAGAACCAGCTCTTGGTCTTGTTGAACATCATGAGATTCCCAGGGGCCACCCCTGGAGCTTATCCAGGTCCCTCTGGATGACATCCCATCCTTCAGGTGTGTCACCTGCACCNTCCCTTCAGGGAGTTCTAGAGAGTGAGGACAGGAGCTGTGGGGCAGTGCAGCACACAGGGGGCTTTCATGGATACCTCACCCAGGCCTCTAATTACTGCCCTTCACAGTAACGAGGCTTGTGATTTCTTCAGCCCAAATCCCTGAGAAGGAAAGGCAGAGATGCACAGACCCCTGATCCACACTGAGCTCCTCACCCTCAGACCCTGCCCTCGTGTGTGCCACGGGCTAAATCAAACTGAACACCACCTGGCCCTGCTGAAAATACAGCCAGCAAACAGCTCTGCCAAAAAGCAGGACAGCTTTTGCCCTCCTGACCCTCTTCTCTTGCCCTGAATTTTCCACACCTTCCTGCCATCTCCTGCCCAAGATACCCACAGACACATGGAAAACACTCAGCCCTGTCCCCCCTTCTCAGGTGCTGCAAAAAGTGAAATAAAGCCCCTAAAAACTCCTCACTGGTTTAGCATCTTGGTTTTACTCACTTGCTTATTTAGTCCTCTGAGTCTCCTCCCACACAGGCTTCTGCTGTCGCCAATAAAAGCC
This sequence comes from Grallaria varia, assembly GCA_013396735.1. Lineage (NCBI taxonomy): Eukaryota > Metazoa > Chordata > Aves > Passeriformes > Formicariidae > Grallaria > Grallaria varia. Next base: position 189,393 of record VWZG01008960.1, read on the forward strand.
ATTTACTCCCTCCCTCAGGATATGTACCTTAATACTTAATGTATGCAAGATGTACACTCCCAACAAGCTGCTTTTATTCCCACCTGGAGCTCTCTGTTGTCTCCCTCTGTTAGGACAGAAGGTAAAACCCACCCTCGTGCAGGAGAAGAGGAAAAGCAGATTTTTTTCCCTCGTTATCAGCCAGGTTTCCTTCCTCTCACGTGGGCATCTGTGCTCTTGTGCTCAGCACACGCCTGGCACTGAGAAAATTCCAATCCAAAGTTCTGTCTGAAGGGACCCTGAGGATTCTTTATTAGAAAGCTCACCAAATACAGCCATGAAAGGGCTGAACTGGTTTCTGCAAAAGCCTGGGACTTGTGCAGACATTCCCGTGGATGTGGCTGCAAATTGATGCTCAGCTTGGCTGGCAAGGCCAAATAAAAACCAGAGCATTCCTGCTCCTGTGACTCAGGATTAATGCCCCAAACTGTGCCATTCCCTGAAGGAGACAATGAGGGAGCCCCTGGTGCTGCAGGTGCTCCCTGGGGACAGCCTGGGGACAGCTGGGTGGCCCTGTGTGACAGGAGGGGACACTGCCCAGAGAGCAGGGAAAGTGCCCCCAAGTTCCAGTGGAAAGGGTTGAATGTGCTGTCCAACATCCCCAACCCTTCCTGCTGCAATTCCACATGACTGAGCTCTTTGCCTAATGGCAACTACTGAGCACGTGCTTTCTGCTGCACCCTGGCATTAATTATTGAGAGAAAACACAGAGAGTGCCAGGGCAGCAAAAAGGAAAACAGGAGGTGTGACAAGAAAGGAAGAATGGAGTTGTGGAGAATAACAGAGGCCCTCGTCAGATTTCTTCTCATCTGTAAGCTAAGATAAATACAAACAAATTTTAAAAAAGAGTAATTCCCCGTGAGATTCCAAGTAAAGGAGAAACCAAACACTGTGGGACTATGAGCACCAAATTTGGCATAAAAGTGGAGAACAAAACTCCTCTCTGATTTTATCAACAAGTGTTTCTTTCTCATAGAACCAACTTAAATAAACCTGATGCTTTTCAAAGCCTTTCTCCAACGACACTCTTAAATATGGGCACAAGAGTTAGAAGTGCCACAAAGTCTGGGGGTTCAGGGCAAATTGGGAAGATGAAAACACTGGAGTATCACAGAGCTTGGAAAATGCAGAGAAGGGGCAAGAGAGTTTAAAGGAGAAAAAGAAAGATTTGGAAAGGTCCCAAAAATGCTGAAGAGGTGATACACTGATGAGTTCCTGAGAACTGAGTGGAAAGGGGAGAATGGAAGCAAAAAGAGGGAATAAACAAGAGAGAACTCAGTTCTTGAGAGAGAAAACTCAGGAAAATGAGCTTCAGCAAATGAGAGAAAAAATCTAGCTCTGAATAACAAAACAAACCAAAGAAAGAGAGCAAGAAAAGGTGGAATCTGCTTGGCTGAGACAACATAAGGAAATTTCAAATCAGGACCAAGCAGGAAAACAACAGGCAGAAAAAACCCAGGCATTTAGAAGAATAGGCTGGTACTGCATGGAATGGCACAAGTGGGAAGCATCCATCAGAAACCAGGGCAAAGAGCTGACATCCACCTCCCGGGCTGGGAGGACACAGCACGTTCAGCTCCACGGCACAACAACCCCCTGCCTGAGCTGGGAAAACCAAAACCCCCCAGAACATCCTGGGGTGGAGCTGATGAGGAACACAAACAGCCAGAACCATTTAGGAAGCCAGAAGGATATGTAGGGATATACAACAGTGGCCTGGAAAAGACAACAACCCCAAAAGGTCCTGCAAGTAACTCAGGACTGGTGGCACAACCCAGGAGAAACTCAAAGAGAGGTTTAGAAAAGGAAATAGAGGTATTTGGGACAAATTGTGTTTGTGAAGTAACTCTATTAAACAATAGGATCATGGAGTAAATCATTATTATTGGCAACAAGGCTAACCAGTCATCATATTGAGTTTTTAATTAAGAAATACCCATATTTAAGCATTAAGATAATTCATGTGCTGCTGCCAAGGCCCAGAAAGGAACCTGTCTTGCACAGGGGCATTATTGTTTGGTCTGTTCTATTGGTGAGCATTGAAAAGCCACAGTTACACCCAGACCAAACACCCACAACACACCCAACAGCCTGGGCTGTGTTTGGGAACAGAACTGGGTAAGTTTTCCAGCAAAAAGGAATGATGAATCCTAGAGAAAGGGCCTGGGAAAGCAGCACTTAAGACAGCAAAGCCAAGGGTCTGGCCAAACTCTCTTATTTGGATGATGAAGTATATGAATCTTGGGCCACAATTCCCACCCCAATGGGTCAAGTGCTCTACAGACCTTGAACAAAGGAGATGTCACCATTTAACACTCCACATTCTCCTCCTGCTGGAGACAAAGCCACCTGACAGATGGATAAACTCTTCCTGTGAGTTCCATGGCCTGCTGTGGGAGGCAGTGTGGCAGCATCACCCCACACACACCCACCACTCACGTTCAGAATCATGCAATCACTGAGGCTGGAAAGACCTCTGAGATCATCAAATCCAGCCTCTGACTGAACACCTCCATGCCTGCTAAACCACATCCCAAAGTGCCACATCCACATGTTCTCTGAACACTTCCAGGGATGGGGACTGCCCCCACTGCCATGGGCAGCTGTGCCAATGCCTGACCACTTCTTCCATGAAGAAATTTTCCCTGATATCCCATCTAACCCTTCCCTGGCCCAGCCTGAGGCCATTCCCTCTCCTCCTGTTCCTGTTCCCTGGGGGAAGATCCCAACCCTCCCCTGGATCCATCAGGGAGTTGCAGAGCCAGAAGGTCCCTCCTGAGCCTCCTTTTCTCCAGGCTGAGCCCCCCCAGCTCCCTCAGCTGCTCCTGATGCTCCAGACCCTTCCCTGGACACGCTCCAGCCCCTCAATGCCTTTCTTGTCACGATGGGATTCAAGGAGCCCCAGCAGTGCCAGCACAGAGGGATGGGGATGGTCCCTGCCCTAGTTCTTCATTCAAAAGGGCCATAACAAAATATTCAAAAAATAATGGGGGGGCAAAGAAAAAAAAAATCCATCAATGTTTTAATGGCAGGACTCACTCGTAGAAATGGGACTTGGAAATGGAGAGGAAGCTGCAGTCCCTGTTGGCCTTGATGGTGAAGATGAGAGGCTCCCCAGTGAGGACAGCGAGCTGCCCCACCAGCTCCCCGGGGTGGGTTATGAAGAGACAAGTGTCCTCCTCAGAGTCAATCTTCCTCTGGTACACATGAAGCATCCCCGAGACCACAAAGCAAACATTCACATCCTGCAGCAAAAGGGAAAAGGAAGAGCTCAACAAAACCCCCAGAAGATCTGGAACGCAATTATCACAGTGACAGCACTATCACGACCGATGTGTTTTCCAGAAAGCTCCCTATGGTTCTTGAACAATTAGGTGATAAAATAAGACACAATAGTGAATTATTAAAAGCAGGTTATGAATATTTAAAGCCGAGAAGCCACAATATTGAAAAATGTGTTTCTCTTTGGGTGGTTATGAAAAATGAAGGCAGCATCTGGGAGATGCCAAGGCAAACACCAGAACTGGGAGGTCAGGAGACCCTGGGGAGTCAGAGCAGCAGGACAAGGGCACCACAGGTCAGCAGGGCAGCACTGGAGCTGCCCCTCGTCTGCTTAATGGGCATAAACCCATCTATTTACACAGGATTATTATAAATTGTATCCTAAATACACTTTAATATAAACAAGCAGCACTGGATTGATGCTGTAGGGGGGGAAATACTTTACTGCACCTGAGTGACATCCCCATAAGCCCTCGGTGAAGGGCAGGAATAAAAAGGCTTCCCAGGCTCCAGAACTCCTGAGGAAGGACAGAGGTGGGATATTCCACACCTTCTCCTGGCTCCATCAGAGCTGGCAACACACGGGTACCAGATTTCCCCACCAGTCCTGGCATTCAGGAGGGCTGAGAGCTGGGGCTGCTCCACCTCGAGAAGAGACACCTTGGGAAGGGCCAGGGGGGACTCTCTTCATCACCAACGAGCCTGGGGTGGCACTGACTCACCTGGTCCCCCTGTCTCGAGAGCACAGTGCCAGCAGTGACCTGGTGCAGTGTCACTTTGCCGTTCAGCAGGGCAGGATTCTGGGGGAAAAAGGCACAAATTAGTGCTCTGTGCACAGGGAAACACCAAGGATGTGAGGAGGCATCCAAACAAAGCCAACAAGAATAGCTACTAAAGTTACTAAAGACAGCGTCATAAGCATTTCAAGCTCTTTAAAATATGGCAAGTTTTTGTATTTCTCTACCCAACACACTTTTCTTCCAGACAAGAAAGAAGGTTTGATCCATTTCAATTGATCACACTCGCATTCTTAAGGATTTTCTATTTGCCAGTTTTTCCCCTAGACTCTTTTAAGGGTCTATAATGAAGACCCCCAAATCAGCTGGCATGAAAATCATGGAATATGAAGTTACTTCCAAAGGAAGGTGAAACTGGAGGAGACTCTCTGCATCCTGGAGTAGCTGGACAAGAAGACCCAACACTTCCCTGCTCACAGAGCTCAGCTGTGCTGCAGGGGCACAGCACATTTTCACACACACAAAAGCCTCCCCAAGGCCATGAATTCTTGTGCCCAAGTACGGGTGGGTTGCACAGAAGAGCTGGAATTTCCCTCCCCACTGAAAAGCACCTGTAAGGGAGAGTCATTCCAAAAGCCTGCCCTCAATCCCAAACTCTTGGAATGACAAGGAGCTGAGCTGGCTGAGTGCATCAGCGGATCCAAAGACTCCTTTCCAGCTCCAAAGCCAGTCACCACCACAATCCTGAGTGTGCATTTAATTTTAGTTAACCCAAGTTTTGGGAAGGTTGTTCTAAATAGTGACTTCAGTGGGTGAATTTCTTAAGCAGAATCCCAGACTGGTTTGGGTTGGGAGGGACCTTAAAGTCCATCCAGTGCCACCCCTGCCATGGGCAGGGACACCTTCCACCAGCCCAGGTTGCTCCAAGTCCCATCCAACCTGGCCTTGGACACTTCCAGGGATCCAGGGGCAGCCACAGCTTCTCTGTGTGCCAGGGCCTCCCCATGCCTATAATAAAGAATTTCTTCCTAATATCCAATCTAACCCTGCCCTCCTTCAGCTTAAGACCACTCCTCCTCGTCCTATCACTCCATGCCCTTGTCCAAAGTCCCTCTCCAGCCTTCTTATAAACCTTCAGAAGTTCATTGAGTTTATTGAGGTGCTGGAGTGGGGCCAGAGAAGAGCAACAAGGCTGGTGAAGGGACTGGAGCACAAGTGCTATGGGGAGAGGCTGAGGGAGCTGGGGGTGTTTAGTCTGGAGAAGAGGAGGCTTAGAGATGACCTCCTCACTCTCTGTAACTCCCTGAAGGGAGGTTATAGCCAGGTGGGGGTTGGTCTCTTCTCCCAGGCACTCAGCAATAGGACAAGGGAAATTGAAGTTGGATATTAGAATATTAGATATTATTACAGAGAGAGTGATCAGGCATTGGAATGGACTGCCCAGAGAGGGGGTGGATTCACCATCCCTGGAGGTTTTAAACTGAGATTGGACGTGGCACTGAGTGCCATGATCTGATAAACAGACTGGAGTTGGACCAAGGGTTGGACTTGATGATCTCGGAGGTCTTTTCCAACCCAATCAATTCTATGATTCAGCATTTCCTCAGCACCCCCTGAACGGGCTGGGGCAGAAGGCAAGGCTCAGCTGTGGATCCCTGTGTCCTGCTGGATGCCAACAGTGCCATCCTGGCTCCCATGGGCTCCCTGGGTGTTCAGCTGTGCCCAGGGCTCGGCCACAGAGCTGCACTCAGGAGGAACCAGCTCAGCACAGGAGCAAAACCTGCCCACAGTTGCTGAGCTCTCAGTGCAGCAGGAAAGCAGCAGAGCAGAGATGGAAAACACTCCACGTTCGTCACTGCTCTGCCAGCTTTGGACTCCTGCATTTCGGGTTGGAAAAAAAAACAGAGCAAGCGAAATAATCCCAATTATTCTTTACACCAACGGCTTATAAAAAGAACACATTTTCATCAGAAAATAGTTTTATTGGAGCCCATCTGTTTCATGGGAACAAATCCAATGCAGAGAACCTGACAAGCACCTGTCAAAATATTTCAGTTCAGCAACAGCAACTCCACTAATTTCTGTAATGGTTTTTTTTCTCTATTTATGCCTCTGTGATTGTATAGTATTACCTGTTCTTAAAGCCCAACGTGTCACTCTGAAAGCCCCTCTCAGGAAGGCAATAAAAGCTCCCTGATGAACTCTACGTACCAACAGGATTTTCGGGGCTGCGTTGGCTCAAACAAAAACAAAATTTGCTGCAAAAATTCTTTTCATGTCTGAGACTACTTAAATATTGGAATAGATTGCACACAGAGTGCAATCATTGCAGATCTTTAAGAGCCAAAAACCTGCCAGAAATGACTTAGCAATATTTGATTGTGCCTCAGGCATGAGAAGAGCCTCACTGGCCTCCAGGCAGACCTTGCTCTCCTCCTTTCCTGTGCTGTTATCACCCCATTAAGCAGTAAAAGATCTGGCAAACAAGATCCATCCTGCCCAGCACCTTCTCCCTGGAACAGGTGAGACCAGCAGCCCCAAAGCCAGCAGGGCAGAGTCACAGGGTTTGTGTCAATAACCCTGCACTGATCCCCTCCAGCTTTTAGGGAAAACAGGCACAACCACCACAAACTCCATTTCCCAGCAAATTCCTTTCCTTGCATTACTGGAACAAAGGATTGCAGCAGGAAACCTGACAAATATAACAAGTAACAGGGGTTATTTTTGCATAACAGACTAGGAGGGTTTATGATTAAGAAGTGAAAATACAAACCACTTATAAACAATAAGCAAAAGCAGCAATTAACTAGGACAAATAATCCTTTTGTCAAAGGGAATCCCTTTATAACTCAGATCACAGAGGAGATGCCCTGCACCACTAAGTGTCGTATCAGAACTGCAGCTAAAGCTGAAGCCATGTAAAAATTGTATCAGATGGAAAACCATTTGTGACAGATCCAAGGAATTCACGTTATTAAAAAAAAAAAGAAAAAGAAAATTTTCATTCTGAAGTCAGAGACTTAAAGGCCAGTTGAAACAATAAGGCCTCTCTCCTACAGTCGGTTATTCCCTCCTCTCTTACAGCCTCATGAAAATAACCCAACAACCAAACAACCCCAAACCTACCACCATCTGGCATCAAAACATCCTCATTTTATTCACTCTGGTTGGCTGCTCTGAAAAATGACAACTTAAAATGCTTCCAGGCAGCTGAGAAATAAAACAACTCATTTTTTAGCAGATGAGCTTACAGAATTCATGGTCCTCTTCCATGGAAGCACTGTTGAACACAAATATTTTGCACACAGTAAGATATTTCTCCTACTGCCTGAAGAAGAAGCAACTTTTGCTATCCTGCCTGGAAAAAGAATTGAGCTTTCAATGAGATCTCTGGCATTTGGCTACATCCCATCAGCTTCTAATTTGCTTGGGAAAAACTAAGTTGCTGTAATATCAAAGCCTGAAAATCCTGCCTTGTTTCCTTGTTATTTAGGTCTTCCTCTTACAAACACTGCTGTGTTTTAAGGATCCTGTTGAAATTAACTTTATCTCTAAACTACTGCTTGTTAATTAATGAGAAATTTATTCCAGACCAAAAAAAAAAAGTTGCTGTACTTAGTGACTTCAGTGATCTTGGGATTTCCCCTCATGGTCTGATATTCCCATCAAGAACAGGAGGCTGAGCAGAAGACATGAAGGTACCCAGTCCTACATCACCTGTAACAAGGATTTCTTCTAAAACACTCTACAGCCTTTCACGAGGATATAAATGCCTGAAAAAAACCCTGAAAATAACATGACAAGCCAGGAGAATCCCCTGCAGACAGAGCTGGGATCAGTGGGGACGTGGAGCCTTGAGCCTCCCAATGGGGAGCTGAGACACCACAACAGGGATTTGGAAGTTGCAAGGGGAATAATTTGGAAGTCAGGATAGGGAATGAGAATCTTTTCAGTTCTCCCGAGTGTGGTTTGGTGACAGCTGTGACAGCAGAGGAGGAGGGGAGGCAGCTGTGCCAGCCCCTGGCAGCACCAGCACAGCAGAGGTGCCACAGTGAGTGCTGGAATGAGCCAGGGATGTCTGGGACTGACTGAGACACATGATCAGTGCTCCCAAATTGTCTGATGAGCTGCACGGACAGCCACAGCTCCACAGTGGAATGCAGCTGGAACACGGAGGGGCTGAGCTCAGGGGTGACTGCGAGGCCACCAGGCACAGGACCCAGCTGGGAGGGGCTCCCAGTGCCACTGACCACAGAGACTCCACTCCAAATGCCAAAGGAGCCCTTGGAGCCTGTGCCAAGGGCATTAATGGATTCAGCAATCACCTGGATGCCTTTACACAACTTCTGCACACACTGTGTGAGAGCACAGAATTAGAAGGTGGCAGAAATGGTACATTTGCTGCTCACAGGGCTAAATCCACACACAGAGACAGAGAAGATTCAAGCCCTGCGTTCCAGCATGCTCTGTTCAAGTGGCAGAATAATTCAGATTTACTTCAGCCCTTCTAATAACTTCAACAACTCTTGAATAAAACATTCAGCTCGTCTCCAGTGCCGGGGAGACAATTTACATTTGAGTTCCTGGCAGAGTGAGATGAAAAGCCAAACCAAAGCCAGTTGTGCCTGCAATAACTTACATCAAGTTTCATCAGGGTTGAGAGGTCTTTCTTTGCTGCTTCGACGATGGCATCGACGTGTTTGCTGTTGCAGGAATCCTGAGCTGCACTGTAATGGAAAACGGCCGAAGGAGTCTCTGTCACCGTCACCGTCTTCTTCAGCGTGGGCTGCAAAGAGCAGGAACACAACAAGGAGCAGCTGAAATGTCAGAACTGGCACTCACCCAGCCAAAAATGGGCCATAGCGTGTGTTCTCTCCCCAGCACAACTGGAAAAGAGAAATCCACGTTTCCAAACAAAGCGACAGCTTGCTAACTCCATTAGCTCTGGGGGGTTTTTTCTGACACGTGAATCCAAAAAAGTTACTCAGCACAGCTGGTGGAAGGAAGACTGAGAGGCTTTTCCGAAACTGGGCAGCTTGAGGGAACTAAAACTTCATCCACACAAAGCTGGAGGGCAACAAAAAGTGTCTGTCAAGGTCTCACAATGAGCAACAATTTCGCTTCAAAGTTTAGCCTGCAGTTTTGTAACTCCAGAGCATTTCTGTGCTCTTGACTTTCAGGGCAGTATTGATAAAAATCAGACCACAAAAAGAAAAGCAGATTTATAAATGATGACTGGAAACCTACAGGCTGGTACAACTTTTTAATTCCTTGCTGCAAAGTACCACAAATAAAGCATGGTCTGACAAATGCCCCTTTCCAAATGATGCATTTCATGACAAGGGGAAGAAGTTGCAGCAGTGCCTTCACGTTGCTTGCCAAGGGAGACTCTGTAGAGTTTCAAGACTAAAAAGCTTTAACAGTCACCATAAGTTAAAATATAATAATATAAAAAAACACTCAAGGTCAGGTTGGACAGGGCTTGGAGCAACCTGGGCTGGTGGGAGGTGCCACCCGTGGCAGGGGTGGCACTGGATGGGCTTTGAGGACCCTTCCAACCCAAACATCTGTGATCCTACAGGACCAAACATCCCGCAGAGCCACCAGGGCAGCGTCTCAAAGGGAGGGAGGAAACATCTCAATCCCCTCAAGAATAACGATGCACAGGGGATGGGATGGGATGGGATGGGATGGGGTGGATGGGGTG